>RXON01002812.1:0-12923 GCA_009667805.1 Leptobrachium leishanense | reverse complement strand
CACCCAAAATTTGGGTCTTTGGGGCCAGCACACAGTAACCCATCTGAGGTATTGTGGAAGAGTGCAGGGGTAGACCCTGCGGTCAAATATTAAAATGATATGAATCTGGTACACGCGTCAGTGCACTCAAATATTGGGCCTTTGGTGCTAGCTAGTACATTCACACCGTAACCCCTCTGAGGTATTGTGGAAGAGTGCAGGGGTGGACCCTGCAGTCAAATATTAAAATGATATGAATCTGGTTCACGTGTCAGTGGCAGTGCACCCAAATATTGTGCCTTTGGTGGCAGCAAGTGCCTTCACACCATAAGTGTCAGGAACCATGCCTGCTTGTCAGAAACCATGCCTGCTGATGCATCAGATCCATGAAAGGTGCTGCCCCCTGGTCAGCATTACGGGGTTAATAAGTCAAAGCACCAAAACACACACACAACCACACCCCCTGTTTGTCTATAAAGGACCTCTTCCTCCTATGTGCAGTACCTCAGTATTGGTTTATCCCCTGATCTGTTCAGATGTTCATTCTGTATATTCATTTATTCACCGTGTACCAGACCCCTCTGCTTTGCCCACCAACCACCGCTTTGTGCCAATCCTCTGAACTCCTATTGACTATTCTCTGTCTAATCCATTGTACTGCATTCTGGCATCAACCAGTATCCATTCCATCACGGTACTGAGGTGTGGGTTCCCCTGCATACTGGGCTCAGACCACCCTTAACTTTGGGTACCACCATGGCCCAGGCCAGGTGCGATCCTGACAGCTACCAAGCACAATACCTACGTCCCTCATCACCAGCTTTCTTCTGCAAATGGAAACCAAGCACATTACCTCCGTCCTTCATCACCAGCTTTCTACTACAACTAGCATTCAAGCACAATACCTCCATCCTTCATCACTAGTGATGAGCCGAACACCCCCGAGTTCGGTTCGCATTCGAACTCGGACTTTCCAAATGTTCGAATTCGAACTCGAACTCAATACAAGTCAATGGGGCTGAAAATTTGACCAAGAGGGCATATATGCTACATATTTGCCATAAAAGGTGTATGGGGGTCCGGGTAGTGCCCTGGGGGACAGGAAACAAGGACAAAAAGTTAAAAAAAAAACGGTTTTAAAGGGACAGTGAGTTTTCCATGAAATAAGGGTTAAAAATAAAAACGAAAAATTCCTTCAAATATCGTGCCTAGGAGGTCCCCATAACCTGCCCGTGAAGTGGCGGATTTCTAGGATGTATAGAAACACTTAAAAACAAAAAAATTATGTTTCAAATGACGGTAAATGCTTTTCCTTTAATCTATCCATAAACAACTGCTTTGGGTGGCAGTCTGTATGGAAAAAGGAGACATTTTCGGACACGCAGAAAAAGTTTAGTGATTTTTTGGCTAAATTATTGTGAAACTTATGCAGGCTTTGGATGAAAGTAACAATAGGTGCTTTAAAATTGGGCCTTTAGCGTCGGCAACAGTGCCATCACACAGTTACCCCTCTGAGGATATGAATCTGATACAGGCGTCAGTGGCAGTGCACCCAAATATTGTGCCTTTGGTGCCAGGCCAGCAAGTGCCATCATACAGTAACCCCTCTGTGGTATTGTGGAAGAGTGCAGGGGTGGACCATGCGGTCAGGGCCGGTGCTATACTATTTTGTGCCCTAGGCAAGACCAGCTACTTGCACCCCCCCCCCAAAAAAAACAAAACGACACAACATGAAACTGCTAAATTTCTTTTATTTAAGAATAAGGTTTGAAAAGCACCAATAGTAAAGGTAAAATAAATATAAACTGTATTAAACCATTTTAAATTAACTCTGTTAAACAAATTAAAATTAACTGTATTGAACAAATATAAATTAACAGAAAAAAAAATAAGAGTTGTCACGTAAGTTTCAATTTCAGACACATCAAAATTTCACTTTGCGTGCCTTATCCTTTGCAAATTTTCATCATGCGTATATATATATATATATATAAATATTGCCCAGGCCAGCTCACATCATGCTCACAGACAGTCACAGATGCGCCATCATCATAGGCGTGCGCAGCCTATTGCATTAGGGTGTGCACCCAAAAGCTCAAACACATGAAAAAAAAAATATGTTATATGTATGTAACGCTCTTTTGCCGCTGGGGGCCGCCCCCCGCTGGCACCCTCCAGCTGGGTTACACCTTCTTGCTTTACCTGTTGGTCCTGAGTTTCCGCATTTGGGAATAAGGATACATAGTGTTGGCAGTGCCCCACCTGTCTGGGCATCCATGGCATGGACTGTTTGCCCAGGCAGGAACCTAATAATAACAACTACACAGTGGTACAATAAAACAATATAAACTTGTATTGAAATGCAAGTGGCAGCATAAAAGGATTTCAGGTAATACAGTAGCTAACTAGACACACCAACTGCTCTCTAACCTCCCAGCCCAGGACCCTCCCAAACAACCTGGAACCACCCTGATCTTCGTCCTAATGACAGCGATGATGGGTACCAGTTGGTGCACATAAGAGATGGGGCCCTTTTAGCATAACGTAGCTGCCAGTAGACATGTGCACAGCACAAAATTTCGTTTTGAACTAATGCATTAGTACTAAAATGCAATTTATTTAGTTGCTAAAAGAAATTCGTTTTCAGTTCTATAGTATGAAAACTAATTTCATTCATCCGAAAACCAGTGGATACAATTACTATTGTAGTGGCTCCTCAGAGGGCTGAGATCGCTGCTTGTTACAGTATTCTCTCACTCTCAGCACAATGTAGGCCATATTAATATAGCTGGTGCTAACTTAACCAGAGCTGTTGTAAACTTCCCAGAGCTATTATAGCCTATGGAGGTTTCCAGTTACAACAGCTCTGGTTAAGTTAGCACCAACATTGTAATACTGCCCCGTGTCAGGCAAAGCTGTTACAGTAACTGACTGCTGCTCTCACAGCGCTCAGAGTTTCAGTAAAACTAGTAAATAATATTTTTATATATAAGACGTTAGAACAATATTATTTCCTTGTTTTACTGAAAACTCTGAGCGCTGTGATGAGCAGCAGTCAGTTACTGTAACAGCTGAGCCTGATACATTGTACTGAGAGATAATGTAACAAGCAGCCGATCTCAGTGCTCACAGCCACTGGATTTAAAGGCCTAAAAAAAAAGGCTCCTCTCTGTATAATGTATACAACATCCACCTGCATTAATTAATACTCCTCTCTGTATTATATATAGAACATCCTCCTGAATTAATGTCCCTCTCTGTATAGAACATCCTCCTGCATTGGCATGGGAGGGTGCAGAACTTCGGATGTTGCGATGTTGCGCTCTTCATTGCTGGTCTCCTTCACTCATCAATATAATATCACAAAAAGGACTGAAACTAAAATGTAGTGCATTTTATTTTAGTTTCTTTCGTTTTTTGTACTGAGCAGTTTCGTTTCTCTTGAGTCATACTAAAACTAAATTATCCCAAAATTCGGACTAAATCGTTTTAGTACTAAAACGAATGCACATGTCTAGCTGCCAGTACAGGAAAGGCTGTGGCTAAATTCCGCTCAGCAGCTGTGTGATTCTTAGTTAGTGTAAAGATGGATAGAATGCTGTCAGCGAGACAGAGAGAATAGATGCTCGTTACCGCACAACTTCAGTTGCTCACAGTCCCAGGAAGGCCTCTTGAACGTTGTAGCAATCTGCAGCCTCTGGATCAATTCTTCCCACGCAGAATGCAGAATCTCCTCTGCCTGAAGTCAATGCCACCAGCAAATCCCTCTGCCTGCGGCTCCTTAACACAGGGCCCTCTTCAAACACACTTGCCTCCTGAACAGTCCAGCACAAAAAACAGCAGACCAAGGTACACTCTCCAGCACTGGATGCTGCTGATTCTCTGTGCTCCAGCTTGCACAGATCCTGGAAAATCTCTCTTATCTGACTGCTCACTTTCTTTGCTCACTTTGTTCTGCCCACGCTGCATGCATGCTTTTTACTTCCTGTTTCTTTTAGCTTGGGTCCTTCCTTTTTCCTGTAAGGGCATTCTGGGAGGTGTGGTCCATGAGTCCAATAAAAGTATGTTCCCATACATATGCCTCTAGGGGGAGCCAGAGGACAAACAGCTGCAGTCCTCAGAGCCAAATTAAACACAGGACTACATGTATATATATATATATATATATATATATATATATTTATATACACACACGCACCCTTATGCATACAAACACACACACACACTCTCACACATTCAGCCTAAATATATCATTACAATATCAGGGTAATTCAAAGAGAATCGAAAAGTCACCGCACGTTCGGTGACTTTTCGTTCTCTTCAATTCGGTTTGTTTTGATGACTCCCAGTTCGGCGACCCTACGGTGTATTCAGCAAGCACCACAGGTCCCTGAATTGCAGGGAAAGGTCGCCGCAAACCCGCCGAAAACTGACCGCAAAACCCAGCGAATGTGCGCCGAAAACCCGCAAAAACATCTAGATTAAACCGCCGGAAAAGCCAAGCAGGAGACGATCATACGCAGCGAAGCCGCCAGGAAAGCCGACACCGCAGACGAATGGAGTGAAAAATTAGCAAAACAGTTTGCTTGAATGTTTGAAAAGTGAAACGCTGTTGCAAAGAAACTAATAAGCGAAAATGTCTGAAACTTACATATGAGGTCCAGGGAATGATAATAAAAAAGGGCTGTTACAGAAAAAATAAGTAAAAAAAACAAACAAACAGGAAAATGCTTAAAATATCCAAAAAAATCTATTAATAAAGAAACATTTTACTGCAGAATTTTATAATGAACAGTTTATTAGATATTGAATTAAAACGGGAATATTTTTAACATTGAAGCCTATGGGATTCGCCTGAATAAACTTGCGGAATTAAACCACCGAACAGCAGGGCATTTCGGGAACCTTTCACTGCTGGTTTGTGTTCTCTGAATAGCCGAAGCATTGCTTTTTTATGGGGATTTCACTGCCCTCAAACAGGCACCGAACAGGCACCGTATGTGCAGGCAATTTGCCAGGATTTGGTGAATTGCCGTCTCTCTGGATAGCGGAATGGCCAGGAAAGGTAACCGAATGCTGATTTTCAGCGTTCGGTTACCTTTCTCCAGCCATTCGGATCTCTTTGGATAACCCTGTATGTTTATAATTCAGAGGTGCAGCAACCTTGGCCATCCAGTTGTTTTTGAACTACATTTCCCATGAGTCTCGACTAACCCAATTAGTGGCTGAGTATTGTGGCCGTTTGTGTTTTATGACTATCAGGGTTATTCAGAGAGAGGTGAAACTCAGGAGAATGACTGGAGAATGGAAAATTCTAGGTCAAAATAGCTGATTTGGAAAAGAGATAAATTGGGAGAAATTTTATGTTTGGCTATTTTGACCTAGAATTTTCACTTCTCCAGTTATTCTCCTGCTTTTCACCGCTCTCTGAATAACCTGTGAATGTTTAATCCCGAGGCGTGAAAAAACATTGCTTTAGATGTTAAAAGCGGGCAATGGGGGGCGGAGCTAGCCGAGGAAGCGAGCGGCTGCATGTTGAAGAGCTCTGTGATAAACACGGTTTTTAAAGTTATTTCCGCTGCTTGCTCGCACTTGAGAAACGCTCTACGGTCTCTGGGGCACTAGGACTCGGTGAGTTTGCCTTACCCCCGAAATTGACGCTCCGGAGCAGATTAACCCCCGCGCACAATCGGGGGCCTAGTACTAGCGGCCATTTTAGAAGCCTGGAAGGAGATTTCTGAGACCTTTACCGCTCTTCTTCCTTGTGCCTGCCACTTTTGGTGACATGCCCACCGGTCGCTCACAGAAGCTGCGGTCCAGACAGAGGGACATTCGGGACTCCATGAGAGGTGGGTCCACTTCGAAGGGAGATGCGATCTCCTCCTCCCTCCCCCCCGGGCTATGACTTTTCAGAAGATGAAGAGGACCCCTGGCACTCGGGTGGTAGCTCTGCGATGACCTGGATCTCCCCACAATCTCGGACACCAGACTCCAAACCACTGTCTGCAGCAGCAAAAAAAAGGGTGCAAAAGAAACGAAAAGCAGCGCTGACGACGTCTTTGAGTGCCTCACTTGCTGCTGGTGGCCTCTCTGACGGGGATTCGGCTGAGGAACACCAGCTTTCACACAGCAGTAGTGTGGCTTCATTACGACAGGACGTTTTGAGACCGGGTGCCCAACCGCAACAAACGAGAGCGACCTCACTCGAAACCCATATGACACAGCCTGAGGAAAGTCGGCAGGAGGAGGATGATGATCTTCCTCTTACGAAAAGAGACCTTCAGAGGATCCTGGACGAACTCCGGGAGATCCGGGGGGTGTGGAAACCTGAAGTGGCGGCGGTTCGGGAGGAGGTTGCAACAATCCGTGCGCAGGTGACAGCAGTGCAGGCGACGACCTCTACAGTGCTATCGGAACATACTCACCTGTTGGGACAGGTCGCTGGTCTAAGATCCCAGGTCGAGCTTTTGTCCCGCTCTGTGGAGATGCTGGAAACAAGACACCGCCGTCGTAACGTCAGGGTCAGAGGCATCCCGGACTCTGTGTCGTCGGATGAACTCCCAGCTTATGTGTCTCGTTTGGCCCTTCAGATGGCGGACTCCCTCCTGACAAGCCAGATGTGATCGGATCAGTATTCAGGGTTCGGAAACCTGCGGCGCTTTCGAAGGGGACACCCCGTGATGTCGTGGTGGCCTTTCGTGACGTAGCATTTAAGGTCAAGCTTATGTCTGCTCCTGGCGCAAGAGATCCAGTGAAATTTGAGGGCTCCACGTTGGCTTTGTATCACGATCTTCCATTCCAGACTCTGCTTGCTCGCAGGCGGTTCCGTCCTGTGACTGCGGTTCTTCGTCGGAGGGGATCCGTTATCGGTGGGGCTTGGCGGGGCATTGGTGGTGACACATAATAATGTCCCCTACACCATCACTGATCCTGAAACCGCCTGGTCCGACCTTGAAGCAGCAGGCATCTCGCCGGACCCTCCGGAACTTCAGCCAGACTGAGACCTGAGCGATATTGTTTACCCCCCCCCAGCTTTTTTCTTCTCTGTTTACGTGTCACTGGTCTATAGATAAGCTCTGAGTATAATTTATCAGGACAATTTATGGCATTTACGTTGATAGTCCTACATGCTTATGTGTTTCTTTCGTATTTTGAGGTTGGGACTTCTTGCTTTTTGTTTTTTGTTTTTATTATTCCCTTATTGACCTGTTACTACTTGCATCTTACATTATCTGACTGGCTGACCGTAGTTAGTTTGGCCAGCCCTAGACGGCTGTCTTTTTCTACGTTTGATTTCGTGAATTTCTTGTTATGTATAATTCTCAAAATAAAGAATTTAAAAAAAAAAAAAAAAAAAAAGCGGGCAATGAGGAAATTTTGAAATTTTTCTACATGATCGTGTTTGGTCTCATTAGAAAGGCCGGGCTCTGACCTCTCCAATGACACCTAACTTAACATTGTGGAGTGTAAAGAGAGTATCATGGCAGTGGTTTCTGTGATACGCTAATATGCACCACACATTACTGGGAGTTTCATGGCAGTGGATTCTGTGATATGCTTATATGCACCGAACATTACAGAGAGTTTCATGGCAGTGGATTCTGGGATATGCTTATATGCACATTACAGAATCCACTGCCATGATACTCCCAATAATGTGCGATTCCCCCCACAAAATGTAACAAGTCCCCATTTCTAATTTTTGTACAAGCGCACCCTGTAGAAAACATAACCGCAGACGCTCATGTGCTAAAATGTGAAAAAAAAAACACTTTACACACTCCAGATGATTAAAAATTAATTTTTATTGCATTTTTTTCATAATATACAGCCAGGACAGGACGTATACATATAAAAATTATATATTTTGAATCTGCGGAGTCTGCCGGAAAGAACGATATCTAACATGTCGGTCATTTAATAAAATGTGGCTTCAAAATCGCTTTTAAACATGATGAGCGAAAGCGGTAAAAATGAGCTGAGCACACAGTAGTGAAATGCAGCATATTAGAAGAAGTTTTAGGAGGGAAATTAACACTTCTCACTCAGAAGCAGACACCACCTCTTCAGTATAGTCTACACATACATACAATGTATCAAATTCATTACACCAGACTAAAAACACCTGTTGTTATGCCATTTGAAAAAACACATGTCATTTAGAGGTGAGAATCTTTGCACATACACATTAGTTTTTAATTCAATATCTAATAAACCGTTGCTTATAATATTCTGCACTAAAGAGTCTCTTTATTTCTAGATTTTTTTGTATTTTTTATACTTTCAAAAAAAAAAATTGCGAACTCGAACCGAACACACCCAAAATGTTCGAAGTTCGCGAACTTTGGAACGACCAAAGTTCGAATCGAACTCCCAACTGATCGGACCGAACAGCTCATCCCTACTCATCACCAGCTTTCTACTACAACTAGCAACCAAGCGCAATACCTCCATCCCTCATCACCAACTTTCTTCTGCAAATGGCAACCAAGCGCAAGACTCCAACCAGCCATCGTTCCCACCTTTCTTCTGCAACTAGCAACCAAGCGCAATTCCCCAGCCATTATCACCAGCTATCTCTTCTGCAACAAGTAACCAAGCACACTAATCCCAGCCATTGTCATCATCATTCTTCTGCAACCAGCATCCAAGGTATCTTGCAAGCAAGATGATTCCTACCTACCACTCCACATTGTATTTGCTTTCATTTATTACTGTTCTTAATTTACATATGCTTTTATTCATATTTAGGTTGTTTGGGTTTTTTTCTCCATTGCTCTTTTCTTCCTAATTCCCCACTTCCAATCTGTTCCTCTGCCTGTCTCCTGCCTTTGTTGTAAACTCCCTCCTGATAACATAAATCTAACAATGTGATTTCTCTCCCACAGCTGCCACCCTCAGTCAGCATCACCACCTTGCCTTTACTCTGCCACCTAGTCCCTCCCTATTTTTATAGCTTTTCACTTCCAGGTGCTTTTAATACTCTTTGATTAACTTTCTCAAAGTCAAAACTTATAGGGTTTTTCACTAACCTCCTAAATGCAAAGCAATGAAATTAAACCTCATACTGGGTTATTCAGAGAGAGGTGAAAAGCAAGAGAATGACTGGAGAATGGAAAATTCTAGGTCAAAATAGCTGATTTGGAAAGTGAGATGAATGGGGAATTTTTCTGGTTTGGCTAATTTGACCTAGAATTTTTCCATTCTCCAGTCATTCTCCTGCTTTTCACCGCTCTCTGAATAACCCTGTTAGTCTTCCCTCATGCAGTTGCTTGTTGCACTTTATCAGTCTTCCAGCTCCACACTCCCACTGCTCCGTTTTGTCTCCTGTCCCTTTAATTCCCCTAAATCAGTGTTTCCGAACCTTGGTCTTCAGGTCCCCCTTACATGCAAGGTTTTAAGGATTATTTTGGGGAAATGCAGACTAAATCCTGCAATCACTCAGTAGAAAATCGTATCACCTGTGCTGGAGTGCTGGGACTTCACGGTCCCTATTACATTCTTTGCGCAATTTCATTCGCGCAGCGCTTATTTTTTGTGCACATCGTCTGGCGTTATCGCGCAAAACTTAACGGAGTATTCCGATCCGAACGCATTTTTCTCATCCGTCCAAAAATCACGTTTGTAAAAACTATGCGCAAAACGAAGAGTAATACGCATGCAGTAACGTAGCGCATGTAAATCCGTGTGCGGACTCTTTTTTTTTTCCCACATTCAGCCAATCAGAAAGGCAGCCCAGTCGCCCTGCCTAAGAAGACGGGCCATGACTGACAGACAGGGCCCTGGAATATTCTCTGGGAGGAGTGGGTTAAAACTTTGGGCGGGAAAATACTGTACATGGATTGGATTACATGTAAATGTTGGATACATTGTTGTGGACTATATATGTAATGCACTGATGGGGGGGAGTCAGCATTTCCCAATTGAATGTGCTGCTGTGAACAGTCCCTCCCACCCTCCCTGTGCTTTTGTTTGTTTTTTTCTGCTTTTTCTTGCAGACGCTGTCACAGCTTTGGGCGGAAGTTATCCTGGCCAGCATGAAAATGAGGAATCTGGAAGGTGGAGCTCAAGGGAGAGGTCGGGAGAAGGGGCTTCCTGATGCGGCTGACAGCATGTGGGAGGTCGAACTCTGTGTGAAGGTTGTACCTGTCAGAGGCATGGTTACGCCTCTGCTGACAGTGGGCGTGTTATGTGGTTTATGGTTTATGTTATGGAAAAAATTTAAATAAAGCTGTGGCCAAAGCCAATTTACCTATAAAAAGAAGGTGTCTGTGTTTATTGTGTTTGTCTTTGGTAATCAGCATGGTTTTAAGGGTGGTTTAATTTAAATTTTGTGTAGGGGCCCTTCCTCCTTAGTCAGTCATGAAGAACCTTAATTGACATCAATTTACCTTAATTGACTCACTTAAGTTTTTGCGCCTTTCAAAGTAAATCTGAGTATACATGCTGCAGCAATAAAAAAAAATATGCACGAATTCTCAATATTTTTGTTTGTGCATGTGTAGAATGTGTAACTATACTGTTCTGTAGACATGTGCATTCGTTTTAGTACTAAAGCGATTTAGTCCGAATTTTGGGATAATTTAGTTTTAGTATGACTCAAGAGAAACGAAACTGCTCAGTACAAAAAACGAAAGAAACTAAAATAAAATGCACTACATTTTAGTTTCAGTCCTCTTTGTGATATTATATTGATGAGTGAAGGAGACCAGCAATGAAGAGCGCAACATCGCAACATCCGAAGTTCTGCACCCTCCACATGCCAATGCAGGAAGATGTTCTATACAGAGAGGGGCATTAATTAATGCAGGAGGATGTTCTATATATTATACAGAGAGGGGTATTAATTAATGCAGGTGGATGTTGTATACATTATACAGAGAGGGGTATTAATTAATGCAGGAGGATGTTCTAAACATTATACAGAGAGGAGCCTTTTTTTTTTTAGCCCTTTAAATCCAGTGGCTGTGAGCGCGGAGATCGGCTCCTTGTTACATTATCTCTCAGTACAATGTATCAGGCTCAGCTGTTACAGTAACTGACTGCTGCTCATCACAGCGCTCAGAGTTTCAGTAAAACAAGAAAATAATATTGTTCTAACGTCTTATATAATAAAAATATTATTTACTAGTTTTACTGAAACTCTGAGCGCTGTGATGAGCAGCAGTCAGTTACTGTAACAGCTTTGCCTGACACGGGGCAGTATTGCAATGTTGGTGCTAACTTAACCAGAGCTGTTGTAACTGAAAACCTCCATAGGCTATAATAGCTCTGGGAAGTTTACAACAGCTCTGGTTAAGTTAGCACCAACTATGTAATATGGCCCACATTGTGCTGAGAGTGAGAGATACTGTAACAAGCAGCGATCTCAGCCCTCTGAGGAGCCACTACAATAGTAATTGTATCCACTGGTTTTCGGATGAATGAAATTAGTTTTCATACTAAAGAACTGAAAACGAATTTCTTTAGCAACTAAATAAATTGCATTTTAGTACTAATGCATTAGTTCAAAACGAAATTTTGTGCTGTGCACATGTCTACTGTTCTGTATTTTTCGTGCTGGTGTTTTTCGTTTCGGCCAGAACGTTCAGATTTGCAGTTACCACCAGCTTTTCAAAGACGTTAAAATAATGCGCGCAAACGTCGTTCGTAAAAAGTTGCGCATAGATTGTAATACCATCTGCGTACCAGCGCACAAACACATTTGCGCTTACAATGTTAAGTATAGGATGAGCACAGTTCATCACGCTCACGTAGGTCCATCCGCGTTAAACGATAACGCGCATCGTTTGCGCGAACATTGTAATACGACGTTCAGCGCAAAGGGTTTTGCCCCTCATGCAAATGCGCATTTGCGCGCGCAAAAACAAATGTGCGAGGAATGTAATAGGGGCCCACATGTCTGGCAAACCTAGCCTGTTAGTGGGACCTGAAGAAAGGTTTGGGAAACACCGCTTTAGATTATTACAGTAACAAGTTTTTAAAGCGCTAACATGTTCTGTTGTCCAGAAGAAAATTAAATAGAGGTTGGAGGCTGTGGTTCTGAGGTGAGCAGTGGAGTAGGGTAGGAATCAAAGTGAATTTGCTGGAAGAGAAAATGGTCACATGGGATCAGAAATTTGGAGTTGTCATAAAATGTGCAAGTCAATGAGGCAGGTCAGGGGGGGGGGCACATAAGAACATATGGTTTGTGGGGGGCAACAGAGCATAAGCAAGAGAGCAAAATGTAGGTATACAAGTTAAGCAAATATAACTACTAGCACAGAAGCTGAATAAAGATGGAGAGAAACACTATGGGCCATATTACATAGTTGGTGCTAACTTAACCAGAGCTGTTGTAAACTTCCCAGAGCCATTATAGCCTATGGAGGTTTTCAGTTACCAACAGCTCTGGTTAAGTTAGCACCAGCTTTGTAATACTGCCCTATATATCCACACACACACACTAACTAGTAACTTGTAAGCTCATGGGATGTGTGGGAGAGCACTCTATATAAAGTGCTCTGTACGCTGGACAGTTATCCAACAGACAGGGCCCTCTGTTCCTTATGTACTGTTTTGTCTCATATTTGTATTTCCCAATTGCAAAGTGCTACAGAATATGGGCCATATAACATACTTGGTGCTAACTTAACCAGAGCTGTTGTAAACTTAAAACCTCCATAGGCTATAATGGCTCTGGGAAGTTTACAACAGCTCTGGTTAAGTTAGCACCAAGTATGTAATATGACCCTATGTTGGCTCTATAGAAATATCGAATAACTAAGTAAGAATAGGGCGGATAGCTTATTCACTTTTATTATGTGATTTAAGCTTCAAAACATTAAAAACTAGAGCATTACCAGTATTTTAAAGCACGCCTGAATTAATACACTGTGGCCCCTATTACGCTCTTGGCATTAAAACGCAGGCGCAGGGGAGGAAAAACTGCACCCGCAGTTTCC
>RXON01002811.1:0-91917 GCA_009667805.1 Leptobrachium leishanense | reverse complement strand
CTGACACTATCACACTGTGACCTCCTGATCTATACTGACACTATCACACTTGACCCCCTGATCATATACTACACTATCACACTGTGACCTCCTGATCTATTACTGACACTATCACACTGTGACCCCCTGATCTATTACTGACACTATCACACTGTGACCTCCTGGATCTATACTGACACTATCACACTGTGACCCCCTGATCTATACTGACACTATCACACTGTGAACCTCTGATCATATACTGACACTATCACACTGTGACCTCCTGATCTATACTGACACTATCACACTGTGGACCCCCTGATCTATACTGACACTATCACACTGTACCCCCTGATCTATACTGACACTGTGACCCCCTGATCTATACTTGACGCTATCACACTGTGACCCCCTGATCTATACTGACACTATCACACTGTGACCCCCTGAATCTATACTGACACTATCACACTGTGACCCCCTGAATCTATACTGACACTATAACACTGTGACCCCCTGATCTATACTGACACTATCACACTGTGACTCCCTATCATTATACTGACACTATCACACTGTGACCCCCTGATCTATACACACTATCACACTGTGACCCCCTGATCTATACTGACACTATCACACTGTGACCCCCTGATCTATACTGACACGTGACCCCCTGACTATTACGACACTTGACCCTCCTATCTAACTGACACTATCACACTTGACCCCCTGATCTATACTGACACTATCACACTGTGACCCCTGATCTATACTGACACTATCACACTGTGACCCCTGATCTATACTGACACTATCACACTGTGACCTCCTGATCTATACTGCACACTGACCTCCTGATCTAAACTGACACTGTGACCTCCTATCTATACTGACACTGTGACCCCTGATCTATAAAACTACACTGTGACTCCTGATCTATACTGACACTATCACACTGTACCCCCTGATCTATACTGACACTATCACACTGTGACCCCCTGATCTATACTGACACTATCACACTGTGACCCCTGATCTATACTGACACTATCACACTGTGACCCCCTCTATACTGACACTATCACACTGTGACCCCCTGATCTATACTGACACTATCACACTTGACCCCCTGATCTATACTGACACTATCACACTGTGACCCCTGATCTATACTGACACTATCACACTGTGACCCCTGATCTATACTGACACTGTGACCCCCTGATCTATACTGACACAACACACTGTGACCCCCTGATCTATACTGACACTATCACACTGTGACCCCCTGATCTATACTGACACTATCACACTGTGACCCCCTGATCTATACTGACACTATCACACTGTGACCCCTGATCTATACTGACACTATCACACTGTGACCCCCTGATCTATACTGACACTATCACACTGTGACCCCCTGATCTATACTGACACTGTGACCCCCTGATCTATACTGACACTATCACACTGACCCCCTGATCTATACTGACACTATCACACTTGACCCCTGATCTATACTGACACTATCACACTGTGACCCCCTGATCTATACTGACACTGTGACCCCCTGATCTATACAAATGACACTGCGACCCTCCTGATCTATACACACTGCGACCCCCTGATCTATACTGACACTATCACACTGTGACCTCCTGATCTATACTGACACTATCACACACGTGACCCCCTGATCTATACTGACACTATCACACTGTGACCCCTGATCTATACTGACACTATCACACTGTGACCCCCTGATCTTAACTGACACTGTGACTCCCTGATCTATACTGACACTTCACACTGTGACCCCCTGATCTATACTGACACTATCACACTGTGACCCCTGATCTATACTGACACTATCACACTGTGACCCCTGATCTATACTGACACTATCACACTGACCCCCTGATCTATACTGACACTATCACACTGTGACCCCCTGATCTATACTGACACTATCACACTGTGACCCCCTGATCTATACTGACACTATCACACTGTGACCCCTGATCTATACTGACACTATCACACTGACCCCCTGATCTATACTGACACTATCACACTTGACCCCCTATCTATACTGACACTATCACACTGTGACCCCTGATCTATACTGACACTATCACACTGTGACCCCCTGATCTATACTGACACTATCACACTGTGACCCCCTGATCTATACTGACACTATCACACTGTGACCCCCTGATCTATACTGACACTATCACACTGTGACCCCCTGATCTATACTGACACTATCACACTGTGACCTCCTGATCTATACTGACACTATCACACTGTGACCCCCTGATCTATACTGACACTATCACACTGTGACCTCCTGATCTATACTGACACTATCACACTGTGACCCCCTGATCTATACTGACACTATCACACTGTGACCCCCTGATCTATACTGACACTATCACACTGTGACCCCTGATCTATACTGACACTATCACACTTGACCCCCTGATCTATACTGACACTATCACACTGTGACCCCCTGATCTATACTGACACTATCACACTGTGACCTCCTGATCTATACTGACACTATCACACTGTGACCCCCTGATCTATTACTGACACTATCACACTGTGACCCCCTGATCTATACTGACACTATCACACTGTGACCCCTGATCTATACTGACACTATCACACTGTGACCCCTGATCTATACTGACACTATCACACTGTGACCTCCTGATCTATACTGACACTATCACACTGTGACCCCCTGATCTATACTGACACTATCACACTGTGACCTCCTGATCTATACTGACACTATCACACTGTGACCCCCTGATCTATACTGACACTGTGACCCCCTGATCTATACTGACACTATCACACTGTGACCCCCTGATCTATACTGACACACTGTGACCCCCTGATCTATACTGACACTATCACACTGTGACCCCCTGATCTATACTGACACTATCACACTGTGACCCCCTGATCTATACTGACACTATCACACTGTGACCCCCTGATCTATACTGACACTATCACACTGTGACTCCCTGATCTATACTGACACTATCACACTGTGACCCCCTGATCTATACTGACACTATCACACTGTGACCCCTGATCTATACTGACACTATCACACTGTGACTCCCTGATCTATACTGACACTATCACACTGTGACCCCCTGATCTATACTGACACTATCACACTGTGACCCCCTGATCTATACTGACACTATCACACTGTGACCCCCTGATCTATACTGACACTATCACACTGTGACCCCCTGATCTATACTGACACTATCACACTGTGACTCCCTGATCTATACTGACACTATCACACTGTGACCCCCTGATCTATACTGACACTATCACACTGACCTCCTGATCTATACTGACACTATCACACTGTGACCCCCTGATCTATACTGACACTATCACACTGTGACCCCTGATCTATACTGACACTATCACACTGTGACCCCCTGATCTATACTGACACTATCACACTGTGACCTCCTGATCTATACTGACACTATCACACTGTGACCTCCTGATCTATACTGACACTATCACACTGTGACCCCCTGATCTATACTGACACTATCACACTGTGACCCCCTGATCTATACTGACACTATCACACTGTGACCTCCTGATCTATACTGACACTGTGACCTCCTGATCTATACTGACACTATCACACTGTGACCCCCTGATCTATACTGACACTATCACACTGTGACCCCCTGATCTATACTGACACTATCACACTGTGACCCCCTGATCTATACTGACACTATCACACTGTGACCTCCTGATCTATACTGACACTGTGACCTCCTGATCTAAACTGACACTGTGACCTCCTGATCTAAACTGACACTGCGACCCCCTGATCTATACTGACACTATCACACTGTGACCTCCTGATCTATACTGACACTATCACACTGTGACCCCCTGATCTATACTGACACTATCACACTGTGACCCCCTGATCTATACTGACACTATCACACTGTGACCCCTGATCTATACTGACACTATCACACTGTGACCCCCTGATCTATACTGACACTATCACACTGTGACCCCCTGATCTATACTGACACACTATCACACTGTGACCCCCTGATCTATACTGACACTATCACACTGTCCCCCTGATCTATACTGACACTGTGACCCCCTGATCTATACTGACACTATCACACTGACCCCCTGATCTATACTGACCACTGTGACCCCCTGATCTATACTGACACTCGAACCCCCTGATCTATACTGACACTATCACACTGTGACCTCCCTGATCTATACTGACACTATCACACTGTGACCCCCTGATCTATACTGACACTATCACACTGTACCCCCTGATCTATACTGACACTATCACACTGTGACCCCCTGATCTATATACTGACACTGTGACCCCCTGATCTATACTGACACTGTACCCCCTGACTATACTGACCTATCACACTGTGACCCCTGATCTATACTGACACTTGACCCCCATCTATACTACACTGCGACCCCCTGATCTATACTGACACTATCACACTGTGACCTCCTATCTATACTGACACTGTGACCCCCTGATCTATACTGACACTATCACACTGTGACCCCCTGATCTATACTGACACTATCACACTGTGACCCCCTGATCTATACTGACACTATCACACTGTGACCCCCTGATCTATACTGACACTGTGACTCCCTGATCTATACTGACACTATCACACTGTGACCCCCTGATCTATACTGACACTATCACACTGTGACCCCCTGATCTATACTGACACTGACCTCCCTGATCTATACTGACACTATCACACTGTGAACCCTGATCTATACTGACACTGTACAACCCCTGATCTATACTGACACTGTGACCCCCTGATCTATACTGACACTGTGACCTCCTGATCTATACTGACACTGTGACCTCCCTGATCTATACTGACACTATCACACTGTGACCCCCTGATCTATACTGACACTATCACACTGTGACCCCCTGATCTATACTGACACTATCACACTGTGACCCCCTGATCTATACTGACACTATCACACTGTGACCCCCTTCTATACTGACACTATCACACTGCACCCCCTGATCTATACTGACACTATCACACTGTGACCCCCTGATCTATACTGACACTATCACACTGTGACCCCCTGATCTATACTGACACTATCACACTGTGACCCCCTGATCTATACTGACACTATCACACTGTGACCCCCTGATCTATACTGACACTATCACACTGTGACCCCCTGACATACTGACGCTATCACACTGTGACCCCCTGATCGATTACTGACGCTATCACACTGTGACCCCTGATCTATACTGACACCTGTGACCTCCTGATCTATACTGACACTATCACACTGTGACCCCCTGATCTATACTGACACTATCACACTGCGACCCCCTGATCTATACTGACACTATCACACTGTGACCCCCGATCTATACTGACACTATCACACTGTGACCCCCTGATCTATACTGACACTATCACACTGTGACCCCTGATCTATACTGACACTATCACACTGTGACCCCCTGATCTATACTGACACTATCACACTGTGACCCCTGATCTATACTGACACTATCACACGTGACCCCCTGATCTATACTGACACTATCACACTGTGACCCCCTGATCTATACTGACACTATCACACTGTGACCCCCTGATCTATACTGACACTATCACACTGTGACCCCCTGATCTATACTGACACTATCACACTGTGACCCCCTGATCTATACTGACACTGTGACCCCCCTGATCTATACTGACACTATCACACTGTGACCCCCTGATCTATACTGACACTATCACACTGTGACCTCCTGATCTATACTGACACTATCACACTGTGACCCCTGATCTATACTGACGCTATCACACTGTGACCCCCTGATCTATACTGACACTATCACACTGTGACCCCCTGATCTATACTGACACTATCACACTGTGACCCCTGATCTATACTGACACTATCACACTGTGACCTCCTGATCTATACTGACACTGTGACCTCCTGATCTATACTGACACTGTGACCCCCTGACCTATACTGACACTGTGACCTCCTGATCTATACTGACACTGTGACCCCCTGATCTATACTGACACTGTGACCTCCTGATCTAAACTGACACTGTGACCTCCTGACTAAACTGACACTGCGACCCCCTGATCTATACTGACACTATCACACTGTGACCCCCTGATCTATACTGACACTATCACACTGTGACCCCCTGATCTATACTGACACTATCACACTGTGACCCCCTGATCTATACTGACACTATCACACTGTGACCCCCTGATCTATACTGACACTGTCACACTGTGACCCCCTGATCTATACTGACACTATCACACTGTGACCCCCTGATCTATACTGACACTATCACACTGTGACCCCCTGATCTATACTGACACTATCACACTGTGACCCCCTGATCGATACTGACGCTATCACACTGTGACCCCCTGATCTATACTGACACTGTGACCTCCTGATCTATACTGACACTATCACACTGTGACCCCCTGATCGATACTGACGCTATCACACTGTGACCTCCTGATCTATACTGACACTATCACACTGTGACCCCCTGATCTATACTGACGCTATCACACTGTGACCCCCTGATCTATACTGACACTATCACACTGTGACCCCCTGATCTATACTGACACTATCACACTGTGACCTCCTGATCTATACTGACACTATCACACTGTGACCCCCTGATCTATACTGACACTATCACACTGTGACCTCCTGATCTATACTGACACTGTGACCTCCTGATCTATACTGACACTGTGACCCCCTGACCTATACTGACACTGTGACCTCCTGATCTATACTGACACTGTGACCTCCTGATCTAAACTGACACTGTGACCTCCTGATCTAAACTGACACTGCGACCCCCTGATCTATACTGACACTATCACACTGTGACCCCCTGATCTATACTGACACTATCACACTGTGACCCCCTGATCTATACTGACACTATCACACTGTGACCCCCTGATCTATACTGACACTATCACACTGTGACCCCCTGATCTATACTGACACTATCACACTGTGACCCCCTGATCTATACTGACACTATCACACTGTGACCCCCTGATCTATACTGACACTTCCTCATAGGTTAGTCTGACATTATCTGTGGTTCAGGTCAGACTAACCTAATTGCGAGTGGAATATTTTCTTACAGTTACAAGTATTTATAAAGCACCAACAAATTCCTTAGCGCTGTACAAAGGGAGAGCCAGAATAACAACTACACATACACGTTACACACGTGGAATATAAGGAGGGAAGAAACGGGGAGATTCGGGGAGAGCCTGAGGTTGCGGGGGAGGGAGTTCCATAGAAAGGGGCAGCTCGGGATCAGGGCCGGGTTGCACAGCCCCGGGGCTGGCGGGATCAGGGCCAGGTTGCACAGCCCCGGGGCTGGCGGGATCAGGGCCGGGTTGCACAGCCCCGGGGCTGGCGGGATCAGGCCGGGTTGCACAGCCCCGGGGCTGGCGGGATCAGGGCGGGTTGCAGAGCCCCGGGCTGGCGGGATCAGGGCCGGGTTGCAGAGCCCCGGGCTGGCGGGATCAGGGCCGGGTTGCAGAGCCCCGGGCTGGCGGGATCAGGGCCGGGTTGCAGAGCCCCGGGCTGGCGGGATCAGGGCCGGGTTGCAGAGCCCCGGGCTGGCGGGATCAGGGCCGGGTTGCAGAGCCCCGGGGCTGGCGGGATCAGGGCCGGGTTGCAGAGCCCCGGGGCTGGCGGATCAGGGCCGGGTTGCAGAGCCCCGGGGCTGGCGGATCAGGGCCGGGTTGCAGAGCCCCGGGGCTGGCGGGATCAGGGCCGGGTTGCAGAGCCCCGGGCTGGCGGGATCAGGGCGGGTTGCAGAGCCCCGGGGCTGGCGGGATCAGGGCCGGGTTGCAGAGCCCCGGGGCTGGCGGGATCAGGGCCGGGTTGCAGAGCCCCGGGGCTGGCGGGATCAGGGCCGGGTTGCAGAGCCCCGGGGCTGGCGGGATCAGGGCCGGGTTGCAGAGCCCCGGGGCTGGCGGGATCAGGGCCGGGTTGCAGAGCCCCGGGGCTGGCGGGATCAGGGCCGGGTTGCAGAGCCCCGGGGCTGGCGGGATCAGGGCCGGGTTGCAGAGCCCCGGGGCTGGCGGGATCAGGGCCGGGTTGCAGAGCCCCGGGGCTGGCGGGATCAGGGCCGGGTTGCAGAGCCCCGGGGCTGGCGGGATCAGGGCCGGGTTGCAGAGCCCCGGGGCTGGCGGGATCAGGGCCGGGTTGCAGAGCCCCGGGGCTGGCGGGATCAGGGCCGGGTTGCAGAGCCCCGGGGCTGGCGGGATCAGGGCCGGGTTGCAGAGCCCCGGGGCTGGCGGGATCAGGGCGCTGCGGGCTGGTGGGATCAGGGCCGGGTTGCAGAACCGCGGGCTGGTGGGATCAGGGCTGGCGGGATCAGGGCCGGGTTGCAGAGCCCCAGGGCTGGCGGGATCAGGGCAGGTAGGATTGGGGCTAGGTTGGAAATCCCTGGGCCTGCGGGATCATGGCAGGTATAGAGTAACCACATTTTACCGCGACTGGTGGAAAGACTCATTAAAGCAGGAACGTGGAGAGAAGGTGCCACTACAGGTCTAGATGGCAGGATTGTGGACATGCCGGGGGCCCCCTGAGCCTCAGTCACCTCATCGCCATCACGTTAACAGGGAATGATAGATCCTACTGCCGGCACAAAGCCAGGAGACATGGGAGAAGGAGAAATGAGAGGGTCCCAGCCGAGCTACTGGAGAGTGAGAAAGCGCAGTAATTCATGACATGGCGAGACGGGGGGGGGGGGGTGAGAAGACGCCGACGCCGCCGCCTGCGTGGAATGAAGAGCCATGTGAAGAGGCCTGTGAGCGGCGCGCAGACCTGCCAGTAAACGATGCTCGGGATGCGCAGACATGAAACCGAAACGAGGCCCGGGGAGAGAATTATTCTGATCAATAAGGAGCCGTCGCCAGCTTCTTGGAGAGGACGCCAGGCAGCGGCGCCAATAGAAGCCGTGCACAGCTATTAAAGCCTAAAATCCCCCTGAACCTGAGCACTGCACCCCAATGTGTGCACCGAAACAATGGAGGTCACTGCCAACTAAAGTGCCACGTGCCTGCGTGGGGGGGGGGGGCTTTAAACCACGACAAATGCTTTGCTTTTCCCGCTTTCCTGAAATACCCGCAAAGATACAAACCCAGTAAGCAGTGAATGACCCTCCCCCAGGGATCCCACTGATAAGGACGCACGTAACACCACGCCGGCTGAATGGCCCAGAACCACCAGCCCAGAGAAAAGCAGGTCCAACTGGAATACCCTCACAGCAAAGATACAAAGTCAGGAGAGTGCGCAGGATGTAGCCTGATGGCAGAGCTCTCGGTAGACCAGTGGGAGACTGCGGTGCTTTGCTGCAGAGGTCCGCCCGTCCTCCAAATGCATAGGAACGAGGAAAACCGCGTGCCGCACGGATCTATTTCCCACAGAAAGAGTTTTATTTGGATGTCAGCAGAAAATCGCAACGTTTCGGCCACCACAGGCCTCAATCATCTCTATGTCCCCAATGCACAGTTCTAACATATAAATAGCCTTTCCACCTCTCAATTAACACCTGAGGGTGGGGAAATTAAAATGAGGAATTTAACCCCTTCTGGCACCCCTTATTTCTACAGCACTACAAACACCTTGCAATACAAAGAATTCTAACATGATCTTACGATGTTTTCTCATTACTCGTTCATTATTGATCAGGATCCTAGAACCAGGAAAGACAACCAACACGGGTCCAACATCTGAGAGTGCGGACATCGAAACATCAAATGAGGAAACACCCAAAAACCATCCACCTCATCTTTTTTAGTCCAGGGTCATCCGGGAAGAGACGGAGGAGGACCAGGGGGACAAAGAGGAACAGACACCACGGCAGGCATCACCAGTGCCACAACAGGAACATCAGACCCCAGGGAGACAGAAGAAACAAGATCACACCCGGATGTACAATCCAACGTGGCGATTCTGAATGTCTTGAACATTTCTGATGTGGAATTCTCTACCACAGAGATCCAGGTACTGTCTAAAGGGTTAAGTTTCTGTCCAACTGCACAGATTGACGCTTTCAACCTCAGAGTTGATTTGGAACGTCTTTCGCACTATTAAAGTTTTTCTTTAAAGACAAAATAGATACTGTAAATGTTAGCGCTACTGCGACCTTTACAGCTAAACATACAGTTGTGTTCAAAATGATTCAACCCCCACTGAAATTGAGTGTTTTGGCCAGTTTGACATTGATTTTGATCATTCAGTCATCTTGCTTACAATTAAATCAAAGAGGCACGTGTAGGTCAGACAAATATAACATAACATTTATAATGAAATAACCACAAGTGTCTTTTCTGTGCTCACATCATTATCAGTTTTATTCAACCCCCAAGTGACATTCAATCTTAGTACTTAGTACAACATCCTTTTACAGTTATAACAGCTTTTAAATGTGAAGCATAGCTTGACACAAGTGTCTTGCAGCCATCTACGGGTATCTTCGCCCATTCGTCATGGGCAAAAGCCTCCAGTTCAGTCACATTCTTAGGCTTGCGCACTGCAACTGCTTTCTTTAAGTCCCACCAGAGGTTCTCAATCAGATTTAAGTCAGGTGACTGCGATGGCCACTCCAAAATGTTCCAGCCTTTAATCTGCAACCATGCTCTAGTGGACTTGGAGGTATGCTTGGGATCATTGTCCTGTTGAAAGGTCCAACGTCTCCCAAGCCTCAGGTTTGTGACAGACTGCATCACATTGTCATCCAATATCTCCTGGTACTGAAGAGAATTCATGGTACCTTGCACACGCTGAAGCTTCCCTGTACCTGCAGAAGCAAAACAGCCCCAAAGCATGATTGACCCCCCGCCATGTTTCACAGTAGGCAAGGTGTTCTTTTCTTCATAGGCCTTGTTCTTCCTCCTCCAAACATAGCGTTGATCCATGGGCCCAAACAGTTCTAATTTTGTTTCATCAGTCCACAGAACACTATCCCAAAACTTCTGTGGTTTGTCCACATGACTTTTGGCATACTGCAGTCGACTCTTCTTATTCTTTGGAGACAGCAAGGGGGTGCGCCTGGGAGTTCTGGCATGGAGGCCTTCATTACGCAGTGTGCGCCGTATTGTCTGAGCTGAAACTTCAGTACCCACATCTGACAAATCTTTTCTCAGTTCCTCAGCAGTCACACGGGGACTTTTCTCCACTCTACGCTTCAGGTAGCGCACAGCAGTTGAAGTCAGCATCTTCTTTCTGCCACGACCAGGTAGCGTTTCAACAGTGCCCTTTGCCTTGAATTTGTGAATGATGCTTCCTATGGTCTCTCTTGGTATGTTTAACATCTTTGCAATCTTCTTATAGCCATTGCCCTTCCTGTGAAGAGTAATCACCTCTTCTCTTGTCTTCCTGGACCATTCTCTTGACTTCACCATGTTTGTAACCACACCAGTAAATGTTTAGAAGGAGCGGAGTATCACAGTCATTTTAAAGCTGCCTAATTGGTGCTTATTATGCTTTATTGCTGCTCCGTGACATCCACAGGTGTTTTCAATACCTGATTGAAAACACTTGAATGAACCTCTGTTCTTCAGAGTGGTAGTCTTTAAGGGGTTGAATAATTGTGTCAATGAAGAATTCACAAAAGAAACATTTACTACTGTATTACAAAACCAATTGATGTCATTTTAGTTGCATATGGTTCTTTAAAAAGTCCTTGTAGGATTTCATTCTGAATACAATTACAAATGTCACTAAATTCCCTAAAACCCTTTACAGCATTGGGGGTTGAATCATTTTGAACACAACTATGTGTTTATACAACAAAAGCCAATTTCTACCGCCGTCAAATGCTGGATGTCACAGAATGGCCCAGGACCCTCAGCCAGAGACAGTCCTTTGTGACATTTGGGTCCCTTAGACTCCTAGGTGCCGTTGCACCAGCAGAACACCTTGTTTTATTTTATTAGATGTGGTTTCATTGTGTGATGTAATAAAAGTGTCCCCGTGTGTGTATTGTGAAACGTATGTTAAAACCCCCCATTGTATGCTTTGCTCGCCGCCATTTCCCAGCGCCTCGTGGATCCGGTCGAATTGATCGGATCGTAAAATGGCCGATTCGGAACTTCCGGTTACGAATCGGCACCACCCCGATTGGGAACAGCCAATACGAATCGGGACCCAGGTACATTAATTCAGCAATGGCCAATGAGACTCATGGGGGCGGGCAGGGATTCCCATTGTTTTGACTCTGTGTGATTGTTTATAAATATATGTGAAGTTCCAAGTAAAAGTCAGTTCATCTAGTGCATACAGCTCCGCCTGGTGTCTATTGACGATCGTACTGCTGAGATCCCGCGCGGTCTCCAGGGTACGTTTCCCCGAGGTACGATTCGACTACCCTGTGTCTGCATCTCGGATCAGAACAGAGGTGCATTGTACGTGCTTCGGCCAACGATCGGCCACGCTTCGGCTCCGCTACCCTGGGCCTGAGTCCCGAATTGAAGTAGCGGCGCGTCTTGCGTGCATCGACCAACCGAAGGATCGACCACGCTATCCGATCCGAAGCAGCGGCGCGTCTCTCGCGCCCTGGTATATCGAGCGCTATACGAGCGAAGGAAATCCGAAACGTTTCCCATCTGAACGGCTCGACGGACGAAACGTTTCCTATCCGAACGGCCGCTCCACAGACAATCAGATCTCCACCAAGGTCAGTAGATCAGCTGCTCGAGACGCTGAGTGCCGTGTCACTTGGTGGTCGGGCTGATCTCTCGCAGGGGTCCCTCTCCACAGCCCGCCAACCCTTCCCCGGGGTCCCTCCAGGCCGCACGAGACGCTGAGTGCCGCGTCACTCGGTAGTCGGGCCGGCGGTAAGCGCAGTGGGAGGAGCAGATAGGAGCACACCCGCAGGCGGACAACACCCATTCCGTCACACTGGAATTGATACATTTAATTTGTGCGTAGGACCTTGATCAATCTTTGTTTAATTTCCATGACCGGGGTCAACAGATCTTCTCCAGAGTTGAATGTGAAGCCTTACATTCCCTACAAAAAATAATGTTATACTAAAACCGGCGGACAGGGGGGGGTTCATTGGTTGTTATGGATAAGGGAAAATATATAACCGAAATACAGAGACATATATGGAATGTAAAGTTAATCCCATATTGAAGTTGGAGACGGAGGGTCGTAGAATCTTCAGTGTAGACATTGAGGATTTATGTAAATTTTATCACAGGACTCTGAGGCGAGTATTTGCTTCTCTTTTTCCATTTAATTTCCTCAGCAGCAAAAATCTATTAACCTATTTGAAGTGAAACAATCAAAAAACTTCCCCCACAACAGGGGTTAACCCAGGATCCCCCTCTGTCCTTTCCCCAACAGTCCATGTAGCTCCGCCCCTAGGGTAGCTCCTCCCGGTTTCAGACACAGAGGTTGGCGCTTCCGCCGCACCGGCAGTTGGGACTGCGTGGTCCCTTTATCATATCAGGTTTTTTTCCCCTTTTTTTCCTTGTTATTTCTCTTTACTTTGTGGGGGTTTTTTAACTTCATTGTCCCGTTTTCTCGCTCCTGCGCACGGCACTGGGGTTTTCAGCAGGCGCGCGCGTGTGTTTATTTTCCTGTGAGGAGATTGGAATCACCTCACACACCGGACAGGTCACACACAGGTCATGTCCCTCTCAAAGCTCCCTAGGACCCCCTCTAACTCTAGCCGATGTTCCGCTTCGGAGGACAGTTCTCTCCCCCAGGCATGGAGGACTCCTCTAGCTGAACCTCATCATCACCACCATAAAAAAATCCAGCTCTAAGGAGAAATTTGCTGCTCTGGAAAGCTCCCTGCGGTCATCAATATCATCCACGCTTTCATCAGCTGTCAGTGACCTGCATGCCTCCCTCAGTCTATGCTGGATGTGGTAACTATGCTCCACGCTGTACCCCAGCCATCCAGCTGCTCTGCCTTTACCACAGCTTCCCCTTCACATCCTACCTGTGCCCCATGTGTCAGATACAGGACAGGAATAGGTCCCCGATGCTTTCCAATGCCCCGTCTGTCTCCTCTGGTTCCCAGACCTTTGCCCTGAGAGGTGCTTTTGGAGGGGCTGGAATCCCCGCACCAATGCCTGAACAGATTGACGAGTTTAGTTCTCGCAAAAGGGCCCCTGACCACGGGGCGCAAAAAGCGGCCGATGAAAAGAGACCCAAAGTGAGTGACTGGAATCTCGTCCCCGTGGGAACCTCCTCAGTGATAACAGACCCCGAGTACGGGGAAGATGAGGGGGATGACCCCTTTGATTTATATGCACCTGAGATAGATGATGTGAGAGGAGGAACCTCCTATACAAGTGGGCAACACTATGATCCACAGGGTAACCCTTTTTAACCCCAAGGACATTTCCCACCCAAATTCATCCGCTTGGACACCTCTACCCCACACAGAGATATGTAAGGAGATACAAAGGGAAGACCTGCATCACCCCGGAGGTCGATGAGGTCTTCCAAAAGTTTATGGCCAACAAAGGTTGGTCTGCTAAGAAGGGGATTGATTTCGCAATGCGAACCTGTCAAGATAAAATTCTAGACACCACAGGACCACTAGTCAAGGCCCTGGATGTGGTGGACCGGGCCAGACTCTCGCATACCCCTATTGACCACACCGAATTGTGCGGTTTATTAGAGGTCCCCATGTTTTCTCGGAAATGCCAATGCAGCCCTGGCTTCCCAAAGGGAGAAAAAACAAACATTCTCCTTAAAATGGACCCCCAGTTCTCCCACATGGCAACCACTGATCTGAGTGACGTAGCCCAAGGCCTACTATTTGGGGACCCTTTTGCCAAGAAACTTAACACCTATGTAGGTGCTTTTTCTTTTCTGGATAAGGCAGAATCCACTATTAAGAGAGTCCTCCCGGGTCGGGTCTCTCACAGGGCCGGAAGAGGCTGGGGTCGCTCTTCCGGCCGTGCCGGTCCCACTCGTTCATCAGGCCCTTCCTACCAATATCAGTCCTACACTGACACGTCCACCAGCACGTAATTCTTCCCATCAAGAGCCAGACAATGGCGCGGGGGCCTGGCCCGAGGCAGAGGTCCCACTTTCAGGAGACCTTCAGGTGAGAGAATTTCAAGTTATTCCCTTTCATGGGCAGAAAATTGGGGGTCGTATCTGGCAATTTTATCAAAATTGGGTTAATCTTTCATCTGATGCTTGGATTTTATCCACTGTTCAAGCTTTTTTGATAGGTTTTGTCGAACCTCCGGCGCAGCGTCACGCCCCAGCGCAGCTCCATTTTGCGCATGCTCAGGAGTCACTGGTTCAGGAGGAGATATGAGATCTTATCCGCAAGGGTGCCGTGGAACCGGCTCATCCCTCTTCGGAAGGTTTTATGAGCACCATGTTCCTGGT
This sequence comes from Leptobrachium leishanense, assembly GCA_009667805.1. Lineage (NCBI taxonomy): Eukaryota > Metazoa > Chordata > Amphibia > Anura > Megophryidae > Leptobrachium > Leptobrachium leishanense. The sequence goes on along the minus strand of RXON01002811.1, from coordinate 76,380 downwards.
GTGTAAAAAGGGTGGAGGCTGCGTCCAGTGATGAATCTTCGCGAATTGAACAGGTCTGTGAGGTAAAGACATTTAAAGATGGAAGGCATTCACACTCTTCATCATGTCCTGCTTCAAGACGACTGGATGGTCAAATTGGATTTAAAGGATGCCTACCTAACGGTTCCCATTCATGCTTCTCACAGGGATTTTCTGCAATTTAGTTGCTCAGGCAGAGTTTGACATGTCTTCCCTTTGGCCTTTCTTCAGCTCCATGATGCTTCACAAAGTTACTGAAGCTGGTTGTCGTCTCGCTTCGTTCGAGAGGAGTACGTCTCGTTATCTACTTGGATGATATTCTCCTGATGTCCCACTCACGAGAGATTCTTCTGACTCACCTTCAATGGACTATTACTCCGATTCAAGACCTGGGTTTCCTTGTCAATGAACAGAAATCCCTTCTGATTCCAACACAACAAATCTAGTTTTTGGGTTATCTTTAGGACTCGCACAACCTTATGCTCTTCCTGCCTGTTTCCAAGATGCACGACATCCGAAAGGTTTCATCTCTTCTCCGTCATTTAGCTCCTACACTACGGATGTTGGCCAGGGTGATTGGTCTTTTGGTGGCTGCAAGGTTGGCGATCACTCCAGATCCACTTCATTATCGAGTCCTACAACGTCTCAAAGCTCGTTTCCTACGGGATGGTTTGGATTATCCAGACGCTATCCATCGGAGGATGCTCGAGAAGACCTGCAGTGGTGGCATGCCCACGTCGGCCTGGAATGGTAAACATCTGGTTCCTCCTCATCCAACCCTCGTTATCGATTCAGATGCCAGCGGATTGGGCTGGGGAGCTCATTGTGATGGTTTAGAGACGGGTGGTCCAGCTCTGAACGCATTCTCCATATCAATACCTTGGAATTGTTGGCAGGTTTGTTTGCTCTTCAATGTTTCACCAAGAAGTCTTATCGTTACATTCTTCTTCGCTTCAACAATTTCCCGGCAGTGCGTTATATCAACGCCATGGGTGGGGGGCCCAGGTCGGAATCCCTGGCCCGCATGGCAACCTCCATTTGGGATTTCTGTCTCCACACTGATAACTGGGTCCAGGTTCAATTCATCCCGGGTCTTTCCAACCAGATTGCGGATTGGAATTCTAGACATCTGCTAGACTCGGGAGATTGATATCCATTCTCTGTGGGGACCCCTGAAGTGGGATTTATTCGCATCCAGGTAGAATACTCAACTTACGCTCTTCTTCAGTTGGAAACCGGATCCTGAAGCGTTGGCTATGGATGCCTTTCTCCAGAACTGGTCTGGGACTCGCCATTATGCTTTTCCTCCATTTGCTCTCATCACACGGACGATTTCCCAGGTTCGGAAGCAGGAGGCGACAATTGTTATAACTTTTTGGCCAGGCTAACCATGGTTTCCATCCCTGCTGGAGTTGGCGATCGACTGCCCCAGAATGCTCCCACATCATCGGGACCTCCTACAGGACGTTGACAGCTTTCATCATCCTCTCCTTCTGCAAGACAATCTTCGTCTATTAGCTTGGCTAATTTCCAGTTCTCCCGATTAGTCCAAGACTTTTCAGTCTGATCTAGACAGCTGCGGTTGCGGGCATGGGCTACAGGAACACACGGAATGCATGCACAAAACAAACAAATGAAAATCTAAACAACATCAAACCCTAGAAATTTTTGGAAAACCATAAGTAACATACAAGCACCTCCCGTCCACTCCCAACCGGCTGCTGTCAAAGTAAACAACCAAACTGTACAACACCCCCTAGATGTAGCAAATGCTTTTAATAATTATTTTGTTGGATGCGCCACCACCCTGATTGCTAAGCTAGGAAACGACACGCAATCAGAAAGGCCACACACAGGTCAGGCCCCACCAACTGCGGAAAGACCCTGTAATGCAGAGAAAATCAGTTTTAGACCAGTGCCTGTCAGTGTCATCACTAAACTTCTCCGTAACCAAAAAAATAAACACCAGTCTGGACCTGATCAAATCCCAGCAATGCTGCTGAAAATCAGTGAAAATCAGATACATACCCAAACTCTGGAAGACTGCAAGGGTGTACCTGTCCATAAAAGTGGAGACAATACTTCGGTATCCAACTACTGCCCGATATCACTGCTCCCTGTAATGTCAAAAATTCTGGAAAAATGTGTCTACATTTTGTGTCTACAGGTGATCTACCTGGGAGCCAGAAATCTCGCTGATTGATCGAGGATCAAATACTGTGACAGATCTCAGTACCCTGACAGGGTCACTTCTGCCAATGCTGCTCTCTTGCAGGACCCCCCCCATGCTCTACCCAGGCAGACTCTCGTGCCTTCCTCCAGTCGTTAAAACGAGGCTGTAGATCTGAGGTCTAAAAAAAAAAAAAAAATTAGGGTTGCACCGATACTAGTATCAGTATCTGTGCCGATACCGGGTACTGCAGGAGTACTTGGTACTCCTGCAGTACCCCCGATAATCGGAATCCGGCATTGAGCCGGCTTGCCGGCATCCGAGAGGCTGGGGCGGCTGTTCAAATGCTCTATCGGCATTCGGACAGCCGCCCCTGGAGCTCTCCGCGGCATACTTAACTTCCCAAGTGACGCCGACAAAGTCTTTGCGCGTGCGCTCATTGAAGGACCCCAGCCGCGATCACGTGGGAGTCCCATGTGATCGAGGCTGGGGTCGTCAACGAGCGCACGCGCAAAGACTTTGTTGGCGTCGCTCGGGAGGGTAAGTATGCCGCGGAGAGCTCCAGGGGCGGCTGTCCGAATGCCAATAGAGCATTTGAACAGCCGCCCCATGTCTGGTCTGGGGTCTGAGCTGGGGGCATACATAGAAATAGATAGATAGATAGAGATAGATAGATAGAGATATATATCTCTATCTCGGGGGGGGGTGATGTATACATGTGAGCTGGGGCATTTTTATATGAAGTCTGTTCTTATTGGAAAGTGGTCACATGACATAAAATAAAAGTCTCGGTATCGGTGCCTCATTACACCTCCAAGTTCTTAATAAAGGGCTATCCTTTGTTCCAACCTCCAGGGCCACACCCTTTGAATTAGAGTTACAAAACTTCAAATGGCAGCGTAAACCTGCCATTCAGGAACGTTTCACCGATACGCCTTCAGTATTTATACCTTCCTTGAAACTCAAAAATACACAAGATTTCAAAACCAATAATGCTTTTATTAATTCGTACTCTCAAACTGTGTTAGAAGAATCTAAGAACGTATTGAAGTCTAAAATACGCCATCCAACAAACTTTTCGAAAGAGGAGTTTACGAGCCTGAAAGAGTTGTCTAATGACACAAGCATAATTATTCGACAGGCAGACAAGGGAGGAGGGATCGTGAGAATGAATTACGTGGATTATCGTAATGAGGTCTTAACTCAACTCTCAGACCCGTCCGTCTACCGCAAACTCACGTACGATCCCACCAAGGAATTAATGCAGAAAGTAAACAACATTGTCACCAGAGGTGTACAGGCCGGCTATATCACTGAGACGATTGCAGCATACCCGATTGTGAAACACCCAAAAATACCCATACTTTACACTATTCCAAAGATCCACAAAAATAGTCAAAATCCGCCAGGAAGGCCGATAGTTTCGGCGAGAGGTGGAATTTTGGAGCCTTTGGGAAAGTTTATTGATTTTGTTTCAAAAAAACACCATGAAACACCTGAACACCTGTCTCGAAGACACCATGCAACTGATTAACCAGATCCATAGCCTTACTTTACCTTCTACGCCGTGTCTGTTAGCCACGATGGATGTCAAGAATCTTTATACAGCGATCCCGCATGAGGAGGGAATTCAAGCATTCAAACAAGTATTAATAGATTCAGCGTATTACGCAGGCCCTCCCATTGAATTTCTAATTGAATTATTGGAAATTACACTACATAAGAATTATTTTCGGTTTGAAAAATCTTTTTATTTCCAAGTTGCCGGAACGGCGATGGGAGCACCGATGGCGCCGACATACGCTAATTTCTATATGCATTGTTTCGAGCGTAAATTTCTCCTACAAGATTATTCGGATCGGATTTTATTTTACAATCGATTTGTCGATGACATCCTGGTTATCTGGCAGGGAGATGAAGTAGAATTCTTGTCCATGGTGGATAAAATCAATGCATTAGACACGCCAATTAAACTGACAGCTGCCCACAGCCGAGCTGAAATTCCATTCTTGGATGTTTTACTATTTCGCACGGGCGATAAAGTGGGTTACACTCTTTTTAAAAAAGAAACTGACAGAAATTCTACTTTAAGAGCGGACAGTCATCACCCCACACAGCTTATCAATTCTCTTCCAATTTCGCAATTTCTCCGCGTCCTCCGCTATAATAGTGAAGAAGCACGTCGGGATCAACAAGTGAAGGAAATGTATCGGCGTTTCTTAGAGAGAGGTTATACCTCGGAATGTTTAGATAATGCGTTGCAGAAAGCGAATGATCGGTTTAACAACAAAAATATAAAAGAAGCCAGTGGAGTCCCGGATTGTTCTGCCAATGAAATATAATATACATAGTGCTGTATTATCTAAACGCATTAAAAGGCATTGGAAAAACTTTATACACGATAAAAAGCTACCTAAAGTCTTCACTGCACCACCGTTAATCAGTTTCTCAAGGGGAAGGAACTTAAAGGATTGGCTTGTACACACAGACCCTATAGGAGCATATCAACAACGTACTCAAGAACTAAGAAAAGGCTGCTATCGATGTACCAGCTGTGTGACATGCAACCACATGACTCCATCTCCTACTTTTTCGCACCCACATACGCGACAAACTTTCCACATTAAACATCGCATCACCTGTCAAACGGAGTTCGTCGTGTACCTAATCACGTGTCCCTGCGGCCTGGCGTATGTGGGGAAGACGGATTTAACGCTTCGAGACCGCATACACGGCCACCGATCTTCCATCAACGTAGCATTCCGAGATGGTACCTCCGATAAACCTGTTGCAAAATATTTTTTATTGATGAAACATCGCCTGCCTTCGCTAAGGTTTGTGGGCATAGACCATGTCCCCCCGCTGCCGCGCGGTGGTGATCGATCTCGAACACTCCTGCAATGTGAGACATACTGGATACGAACACTGGATACAGTGTCTCCAAAAGGACTAAATGAATACATCTCATTTTCATGTTTCCTTTCTGAACGTTAAATAAAAGGGTTAGATGAGCGACCATCGGAACTTTGGTGCTACGAGTAGAATGAATCCGCCATTCGAAATTCTCATTGTTTTTAGGTTGCTATGGCAACTCACCGACTGAACTGTCTTGGGACTCAGCCCAGAGGCTAAGTCTAACCGAGATAGCTACATGCTCCATTGTCTTCACCTGCTGCAACACAGTAATTGGGGCGTGCACTTGGAAGGGTTGGCTATTGAAGTGGATAAAAAGACAGTCTACACCCTTGGCCAGTTACCCTGAAGATGGTTCCAGAGAGAACCGAAACGTCGGTTTGATTTTAAGATGCCTTAAATAAAGATTTTTTATTTTCAACCAGTTCACACGTGTGCAGCAGCCCCTATCGCTTCATATCTATCCTGTCCATGTTATTGGGCGTGCACCGTGGATTTCAGTTTGGTAGTGTGAAGATTGGGAGTAGCGGGAGTCCAAAGAGAACTAATATATATATATAATCTCGGGGGGGGGGGGGTGATGTATACATGTGAGCTGGGGCATTTTTATATGAAGTCTGTTCTTATTGGAAAGTGGTCACATGACATAAAATAAAAGTCTCGGTATCAGTGAGTACTTGAAAAAGTATCAGTACTCGGTCTTAAAAAAGTGGTATCGGTGCATCCCTATTAAAAAAATATATATATATATACACAAATACAAAAAAAAGGGTTCTGTAAAATGTGCCGGCTGGATGGAGGCAACATCACTGCTCTGTAACCATGGAGACACAGGTTCAATCCCAGCAAGAGCACCTCTCCAGTAAGGGTCCTTGGGCGAAACACCTAACGGTACAGACTCGCCACCCAGGACATACTGAAAACCAGAGAAATCTCAATGTATCCTTCCTGGGAAAAAAATAACAAAAACTGACTTTTTTCTGAAAATGAAAAGAACAGTTTAAAAGATAAAGTCGCCACCGAAAATCAGGCCATTTTTTTTCAGACAGTCCCTCACAACGCTCGTTGAAGGCTTCCGGTTCCATTTCCTTCGGACCTCGGTCACCGGTTGAATTGACTGGGCCCTGCGGTTATCGAACCAGTTTCCGAGTTGGAGCTGGTGTTGGTTTAGCCCCGTTGGGAAATTTCCGCGCTTTGCAAAGAAAGAGCATGAAGACGTCCTGTGCCGATCCCTTATGCTAATGAGCCGAGAGGGGATTGGGGGCGGGTCACACATCGGTTACTGGTTTTTTTATGGATATATATCTCACAGCAAAGAATCGGTGAAGAGAGAAAAGCAAAATATTTGCATCCGAGTTCTTATTTAAAATTCTGACTTTGTGGAAAAAAAAAAAAAAGTGTAGGAAAATCCAGAAACTATCAATGGGAGCAAGACGGAGCGCCCAATCCAGGCGAAGCAGCGACACCGGCTGCATCACACAGGTACAGGATCCACCATCCCCAACTCAACATACGAAAGTCCTGACTCCAGAGGCCGGCCATACCGGTATCACCGGCAGCTGGGCTTGCGCAAGGATTGGATCGTGGCCAGGTGGGCTGACAGACCCTGGCATCGGGTAATGCTCTGTGGTTGGAGTTAAATATAAAGTGTGTAACGTTAGGAGCTCGGAGGCGAGTATTTGCATGCTCTTACTTTATTGCTCCTACAGCAGCAAAGAGAACACGTAAGAGAAACTTTAACATAACCCCCCATGGGTATACATTCCCATAATCCAGTGCCCCCCCCACCCAGTCCATACAAGGCCAGTGTAGGAGCGTTCTGCTCCTGCATCAGCCTAGATAAAGAACCCGCATTGCTCAATAAATTCATAAATTATTGTTTTTTTATCTGCCTCATTTATTTTTCCATATTTAACTTTGTTCCCTTTGGAACCGATTTACCCCTCGAGACGCCACCGTTTCCCGGATCTCCACTGCGTTTCCTGGGTCTGTCGTGCGTTACCCTGTATATTGTGTAATAATACAAGCACTCAGAGGCGAGTATTGCATTCTCTTTTCTTGCTTTAATAACAGCAGCAAGTAGTAATGTCAAAACGTAACAGACATTAAGAAAAAAAACACACTCTAACAATAGTATCTTCTAACCCCCCTGTCCCATCAGTATAGTCCATTGTTCCATGCCAGTCTATAAATAGGATCGATCTCCCGCCATTTCTTCCTCTTTTCTTGCTGCTCGGACAGACAAGTATCGTTTTATTATTGTTAGTCCGAGTTTCAACTGTAATTTGTGTTTTATATTGTGTGTTCCGGTTGCCTGGCTTTAACCAAGGCTTCCGGAGTTGTGTTGAGAGGCTTGGCGGCTTTCTCGCGGCTGGGGAGGTCTGCCAACCCTTCTCTTATAAATGGTTTCTGTCAGGCCGCTTTGTTGATTCTGGCGGCTCGCAGCCATTACCAGGAGGCGGGGCGCATGCGCAGAGACTTTGCGCGTCCCTCAGTGTCGCGGCGGTTGCTAGGAGGCGGGGCGCATGCAGTTACTTCGCGCGCGCCCCTCAGTGTTGCGGCGGTTACCAGGAGGCGGAGCGCAGGCGCACTGTCTTCGCGCGCTTTATCCTCTCCCCTCACGCTGCCTCACACTGACTTCAACATGCCGCAGCATAGGAACAAGCCGCAAACATCCTCAAGAGACCCTTCCCCTGACAGGGATTCAGAGTCCGAGGACAGCTCCTTACATATGGCTGAACTGTATGAAAAAGCAGGTATCAACCCTCCCACCCTTACCACCTGCAGACCCTGCCATGTCTAACCCTAATAGATCCCTGGGGCCACAGATTCAGGCGTCTATTGAGACAGCTATGTTAAAAGCAGTTTCCTCCTTATCAGACTCGTTCACTCAGTCACTAAAAAACGCTTTAACCGAGGCCAGAAATGAGATTAATCCGGTCACTGATATGGGCACATCCCTCACTGCTGTGAAGCCCACTGATGCTCCCTTGGTCACCACCATGGGGAAACAGCCCGTTCAAGATAAAAAGCGCAGGGCTGGAGGGTCTGGCATACCCGCAACAATGCCCGGGGAAGTCATGTCGGGGGCACACGTATCCAAAAAGCGCTCACATAAATCGCACCATGCAATTGTTGCCACCCCTAAAAGGGTTAAAGCTTCTAATTCCTCCAGGGCTGTAGCTCGCCTGAGCACATCTCGTGAGCAGGAAACTTTCTCTGAAGAATATCAGAAGCAAGATGAGCTAGAGGTTTACGCCTCGGATGAGGATTTTAATGAACAAGCAGTTCCCCCTAATCCAAGTTCGGACCCACTTGGTCCTATTTATGACCCATTTGGTAACCCCATGTTCACACCAGAAGAACTAACTCACCCTAGATCAGCGGAGTGGACTCCCATTCCTCACGCAGAGGCTTGGGTGGACGCCCGGGTGCGTAGACCTTTGGATAAGGTCACTAGGAATCGCATGAAATCTGAGTGCCCTCGACCCTCTACTGGGGGAAAAACATGCATGACCCCCGAAGTGGACCAGAAGTTTATAAAGTTTGTTGAGCCTAAGGGCTGGTCGCAAAAGCGCGGCATCGACCTGGCATTTCGAACCTGACAAGATAAATTACTGGATGTCACTGGTCCACTAGTGAAATTACTCGATGTTGCCGAACAGGCAAAACTGAACGATTCCACTCTAGATCCCTATGATGTGTCCAACTGGGCTCAAAGGGCACTTAGTTTTATTGGAAACACAAACGCGGCTCTGGCCGCAGAATGGAGGAAATGTATCTTATTAAAAATGGACTCCCAGCTCGCTGGAGTAGCCGATAACGAGTTAGGAGCCAAAGCCCAAGGTAATCTATTCGGCCCTGGTTTCCTAAAAGACATGTCAGAATACACTGGAGCTTTCACAACATGGAAAAGGTCACAACCTCTATCAAGAAGGTCTTCACTGCAGGGGTTTTTGCACGGGCCGGTAGGGGCAGGGGCCGCGCTACCGGCCGTGCAAGGGCAGGTATATCCCGCCCATTCACAGGCTCCGTCAACTATGACAATCCCCAGGCAGACACAAGAGTGTCCCAGTTTTACCCCTCTCGTTCCCGTCCCTGGCGCAGCAGGGGATTTAGAAGCTTCAGAGGAGGTCGAGGATACCGACGCTTCCGATCCCCAGGTAAGGAACATGTTGATTCATCACTCTATGGTTCCAGCGGGGGGTCGTTTGTCTCTACATTTAAAGCAGTGGCGCTCGCTAACGACAGATCTGTGGATATTGTGCACTGTGCAAGGGTTTACGATAGATTTCACCTCGAATCCCACGCAGCGATCCTACCCCCCTCCACTAGTGTTCTCAGCAGAAGACGCGGCACTAGTGGAGGACGAGATTACAGACCTGATACGAAAGAGAGCCATAGAGCGATCCCCGAGGGGACAATACAATTTCTAGGCAACCTATTCCTGGTTTCCAAAAAGGGCGGCGGGAGGCGTCCTGTACTCAAAAGAACTAAACCTGCAGATACAATACAATCACTTTCAGATGGAAGGTCTACATCTGCTCAGAGACATGCTCCAACCGAACGATTGGATGGCAAAAATAGACTTGAAAGACACCTATCTGACGGTTCTGATGGGGGAGGAATCCAGGAAATTCCTTTGCTTTCAATGGAAAACACAACAATTTGGCGATTCCGCTCCTTACCGTTCGCACTGTCTTCAGCTCCCTGGTGTTTCACCAAGCTCCTGAAGCCAGTGGTGAGTCACCTCCGGTCGCAGGGTGTACGTCTGATCATTTACCTGGACGACATTCTGCTATTGGGGGAGTCGGAACTAGTTCAGAGGTCCAGTCTTTCTCGGACCGTGTCTCTACTTCAGAACTTGGGATTCCTGGTGAATCAGGAGAAGTCGGTGCTTTATCCGGTACGCTCCATAGAATTCCTGGGTTTTGTAATCCAACCAGTTTCCATGACTATGGTCCTTCAGGAACTGAAGTGCAAATCCATTCTCAGGGAAGTGCGGGGTCTTCTATCCTCAGTTTCCCCGACACTGCGAGAGATATCACGCATCATAGGAGTGCTAGCAGCCTCCAGGTTGGGAGTTCTCCAAACCCCTCTACACTATTGGGCCCTCCAACGCCTGATGGCCCATTTCCTAAGACGGGGGAAGACCTACTCCGACAGGGTGCCTTTGTCGGTTGCGGCACGGCAAGATCTCCATTGGTGGATGGAGAACATCCGGCTTTACAACGGCAGGTCTATCAAGACACCTCCCCCATCGATCACGATAAATTCCGATGCGTGCCTGGCAGGATGGGGGGCCAGGTGCGGAGAAGAGTTGACAGGGGGGTCTGTGGTCGGATCAGGAGACTCGATTTCACATCAACGGCCTCGAATTGTTAGCAGGCATGTTTGCCCTTCAGAGTTTTCTGAAACGGCAGACGGATACGTCAGTCCTTCTACGCATGGACAACTTCCCAGCAGTTCGCTATATCAATCATTTGGGGGGTCCCCGATCCATTCTGTTGACAAACATGGCGACCCGTCTATGGGACTGGTGTTTCCGTCATCGCATTGTATTTCAAGCTCAGTTTATTCCGAGCGTCTCGAATCTCCTGGCCGATTGGAGTTCGAGGCACACGGAAGACTCAGGGGACTGGCGATTGCACTCATCGATCTTTTCGGCCATAGAGGACATTTGGAGTCCTTTTCAGATCAACTGTAAAAGGTGGGCACATGACTGTTGAGGCGTGAAGCAAACAGATCGGAGACCAGACCCGATGGCCCTGGCCACGGACGCTTTTCTCCAGAATTGGGAAGGGCAGAGGCTATACGCTTTTCCCCCCTTTCAGCTGGTGTTACATACATTGAACCAGGTTCGGGTTCAGGAGGCGGAGTTGGTTTTAGTGGCTCCATTCTGGCCCAACCAACTGTGGTTTCCCCTGTTCCTGGACCTTCTAGTCGATGTCCCACGTTTATTACCACCTCTCCCAGACTTGATTGTAGACAATCTCGGTCATCCTCACCCATTGCTCGGGCAGGAGGCATGTCCGCTATTGGTGTCCCTGGTATCAGGATTTCCGGAACGAGCTAGAGCGCTCCTTCAGTCCGCCTGGGCTCCAGGTACTTTGTCAAGCTATGGATCGGCCTGGACTACCTGGTCAGCTTGGTGTAGTGCACGGAGTGAAGATCCCTTTCAAGCCCCTCTAGTAAGGGTCCTTAACTTTTTGTCGGAATGCTTCGATGAGGGCAAAGCGTATAGAACGATTAATGTTTTTCGCTCAGCCCTCTCAGCTTACCATGTGGGGTTCCAAGGAGTCCCAGTGGGTCAACATCCCTTGGTGTGTCGATTACTGAGAGGTATCCGGTTTTCTAGACCTCCGCTTCCTCGGTACTCAGAGACGTGGGACGTGGCCATTCTGTTACAATTTCTCGAAGCTTGGTCCTCTAACGAAGACCTGTCTTTGCGGCAATTGTCGGCTAAGCTGGTGGCTCTCCTTTGCCTTATATCATGCAAAAGAGTGGGGGATGTTAGGGCTTTAGATTTTGGTGCCCGGCCCTTCATACCTGACGGGGTACGTGTCGAGATTTCTAGGCGAACGAAAACGGGCATATCGCCTGTCTTTTATCCAGCTTTTCCATCGCACTTGAACCTTTGTCTGGTACGATGCCTAAAAGCATATGAGACGCGTACAGAGTTTTTGCGATCGGAAGGACTATCCCCACTTTTTATCTCATTCAAATCCCCCCATAAACCGGTCGGTTCCACTACGTTAGTGCGTTGGCTCAAGTGGCTTTTGGTTTTGGCTGGGGTTGATGTTTCAGTTTTTGGGGCTCATTCCATTCGCAGCGCGTCGGCTTCGGGGGCCGGATGTCGTTTGGAGGATCTGCTTAAGTCCGCAGAATGGTCTCGTGAGACCACTTTCCGAACTTTTTACTTCAAACCGATTGGTCGTCCGCTCTTATGGACCAGCTTTGAACTTGCAATAGGAGCCTCTGAGTTCTTGTATTAAAATTATAGAATTTAGCTAAGCTATGAAGATAAGTTAGAATTTTAATAAAGGACTCAGAGGCGAGTATTGCCCACCCGGGGCAGACTCCAGGGGTTTGCTATGAGTTCGGCTTCCAAAACTCTGTCGTCTCATCCAATACTTCTATTTCAGCCCAATGATGTCTGTTCCAGTGTGGCCCTGTGGCGCTCTCGTTTCCGTGCCGGTTCAGGATGGATTGATCTCATGGGAATGTTCTACGCCCGCTGACCTGTTATTAGCAAGAAAGAGGAAGAAATGGCGGGAGATCGGTCCTATTTATAGACTGGCATGGAACAATGGACTATACTGATGGGACAGGGGGGTTAGAAGATACTCTAACAATAGTATGCTTTTTTCTTAATGTCTGTTACGTTTTGACATTACTACTTGCTGCTGTTATTAAAGCAAGAAAAGAGAATGCAATACTCGCCTCTGAGTCCTTTATTAAAATTCTAACTTATCTTCATAGCTTAACTAAATTCTATAATTTCCCCCAGTTTCACGTCTTACTGCGGGTCTGTTTCGAGCCACCGCCTGACTGACTCAACTCGCGGCTCAGACGGCTTCCCGCAGCCTAGTGGGCGTGCGCCTCTCGTGGGATAATGAGATCTCGGCGACGCCATCCTGATTCTCCTCATATTGCGGCCCTTTGTCTGCGCTGCTCACTTAAAGGGATTTCACAGCGGGTACCATGCCCCATCAAAAATCTCCTCCCGCAGCGGCTGAATCAGATTCACACGCTAGCTCCCACCACATACCTGACCCGTATGACTCCCAAACGTGCCTCAAGAACAGCGACACGTTTTGTGGCCATGGAGACCTCACTCCAGGCCTATCGGCTGCGGTCACCAAGCCGTTAGCTTCTTTCCAGCAGACAATGGATCATTAAGATCAATGCATGTGCCAACTGATACAAGTTCTCCAACTCCTATTGCTCCGGCGGTACCTAGTATTGTGGACCCACCTGGGTCAAATAAACCTCTTGATATGGCTTGGAGGGGCTGGCACCGCGCATCGCTGCCGGCCCAGATTACCAAGGTTTCCTCACGCAGACCAGCCCCTGACCATGGAGCATCCAAAACTGAGAAAAAGGCCAAAGCTACGGGTTTGGACCAACTCCCCGATATAACCGACTCTGAGGGCAAAGACCCCGCATCCGGAGAGGTCGATGAAGTCTTAGGTCGGAATCTATTGGTGCATGTAGTTCTGACGGTTGAAGGGGACCCACCCTGCCCCCGCTATAACCCAGCAGAACTTAATATGCAGACCTATTGGGCCAACCAATGTGTCACATTCTGGTCCTCCACGTGGACCCCACTACCCCATGTAGAGATGTGGGCAGATGTGTCATGGAGCTGATGTAATGCTCCATGCTTCAAACCAAGAGACTTTATATCGTGTGTTTTTAAATATATTTTACATCGTTTGGTTTTAGTTTAAATTAGTTTAGTGTAAAATGGCGTAACTTTAGTATTAAATACTTATATTCCTGTAGGTAAATGTGTTTCTGTATAGCCAGTAAACAAGCTTTACTGCTGTGTAATTTATGCAACAGGGCTTTCCCCCTTATCTGGCTGCATGTTTAATTCAAGAAATCTGTGATAGTGTTTGTCTTTAATCTGATGTGTTAGAACAATAGGTTATGCAAATGTTGTGTGAGCCTAAGGCTAAAGAATATAAAGAATGTTTATTGTAAATATCTGACTGACGGAACCGTCCGGACTCTCCAGACACCCCTTCGTTGCGGTCAGCGCCTCGAGCAGCTTGACCCATCTGCTTCTGTTTCTCTGCCCCGGAGCCGTTAGGAATTTCCAGAGGGCCGCACTGTGCTTTCTGGGGAAGATAGTGGGTACCCTGAATGAGACAACAGACGAGCTGTATGTTCCCACAGGATTCTCTGACCTTTAATGAACAAAACGCCACCATTTATGCTGAAATCCAACAGTCATAATTTGCATAAATGACGCACCTCGTCCTACCAATATGCTAATTACATTATGTCAGTTAGATATTTACAATAAACATTCCTCTTTACATTCTTTAGCTCACACATTTGCATAACCTATTGCTCTAACACAGATTAAAGACAAACACTATCACAGACTTCTTGAATCAAATATGCAGCCAGATAAGGGGAAAAGCCCTGTTGCATAAATTACACAGCAGTAAAGCTTGTTTACTAGCTATACAGAAACACATTTACCTACAGGAATATAAGTATTTAAAACTAAAGTTATGCCATTTTACACTAAACTAATTTAAACTAAAACCAAACGATGTAAAATATATTTAAAATCACACGATATAAATGAACAGTCTCTTGGGGTTTGAAGCATGGAGCTACGTCAGCTCCATGACACTGACATAATGTAATTAGCATATTGGTAGGACGAGGTGCTTCATTTATGCAAATTATGACTGTTGGATTTCAGCATAAATGGTGGCGTTTTGTTCATTAAAAGATCAGAACTCTCAGAGCTCAGAGAGAGAGAATCCCGTTTTAAAACATACAGCCGCGTCTGGTGTTTTATTTCAAACTACGCTACACTCCACACTCAACCTCAGAAGGCAGAGAGCGGCCCTCTGGAAATTCCTAACAGCTCTAGGGCAGAGGAACAGAAGCAGGCGGGTCAAGCTGCTCGAGGCGCTGAGGACAGCGCTCCCAGTAGCTGGGCTGATCGCAACAAAAGGGGTGTCTGGAGAGTCAGGACAGGCGGAAGAGAACGGTTCCGTCACAAGATGCTCATATGCGGCTCCTCATGGACCATGAAACGAGTGCCAATATGAAGGCAGAATGTCCCAGACCCACTGCTTCTGGCAAGACATGCCGCACACCTATAGTAGATGAGGATTTCTCGAAAGAACTCCCCAAAAATGACTTGTCTCCCAGACGTGGCATCAGTAACACCCTGAAACGGTGTGAGGACAGTCAATCATTTCCATGACTGCCTCCATTCCTGTGAGGTTAACGCACTGCGCATAGTTCGCCGTGTACCATTTAACCATATATGACCTCTCCTTGGGGGGGGGGGCGGGGGGAGAGAAATCAGGTACCATGACTCCCGCACGTCTTGTGTGACGGGATCCCTGTGGGTCTCCAGACGCTGATGTTTCGCCCCAGGATATTCCTCCTCTTATGCACCGGTTTTTCAGTTGGTTGCTCCGCCTTCAGTTTTCCCGTTTTCTTCGCTAAGCGTTACTTGGATTCTGTGAAAGTCACGTAAAGAGGATGGGGCCGCTCCAACACTGGCCTTTTATGGACTAGGGTGCGAGTGGCCACTGGACTATGGAAACATAAACCCATGTGGGGGGAGGGGGGGGGTTTAAAGTCTTTTTCATATGTTCTCTTTGAATTCTCTTACATTATTGCTCAAACAGCACCTCTGCTCCCCCCCCCCCGTTGGCAGACGCCTTCGTGCTGTAGCACCACATGCACCTCTGCCGCCCCCTGCTAGCACCACATGCACCTCTGCTGCCCCCTGCTTGCAGGCACCCCCGGGTTGCAGCACATGCACCTCTGCTGCCCCCTGCAGTGCGTCACATTCTGTCAGGTTAGAGGGAGCAGAGACAAACATTTCATATTAAAGCGGCGTGCGCTCGCAGATTAGCAGGAGACGCGGCGGCGGCGTTACATGCAAAGGTCAGCAGATTTCCCTGGAGACGCAGATCCCGCGCCGCATGGAGGAAATCTGGGAGGTTTTCACTTTAACGCCTTGTTTGATCAGAAATTGTTACTCTTTTTGGGATTAAACAGATAAATGTCAAAGCGGCAAACGAAGCTGCAGCCGTCGGTACGGCGATTATCAAAGGAGCTTCCCAAGATGCCGCAGGGCGATTTAATACAGCTGCTCAAACGTCGACCAGATATTAACCCAGGCAGGGCCCGGACTGTGCAAAGCATGGCACGGGGGGGGGGGGGGTGCACATAATCTATAGATAGTGACCCCCTCTGAGGGAGAGATACGGGAAGGAGGGGGGTTTACAGGGTTAAATTCTCCACACAGCCCTCGCCGAGCATACAATATAAAAAAAATGTGCCTCTGGCAGAGCCCTGCACTGAGCATATGCTATAAAGGCGCTCCTGGCACAGCATACAGTATAAAGGCAAACCCATCAGATTCCTACGTATCGAGCGCGCGGCATATACTCGCTACTGCCAGAGACCCTGCACTGGGAATGTGGCACAACCCGTCAGAGCCCTGCACTGAGCATACTGTATACATTAGAGAGGCTTCATTAGAGCCAGCTCTGCCAGGACTGAAACCACTGATAACCAGAAGAACCGACCAATATCCTCATAAATAATCTGTTAATGGGTCTGTGCACAGCGCAGTGTATAGAGTCAGCATTAAAACGTTAATGACCTCATACACTGCGCTGGAGACACGACGCAGCATTAATCTGTACCGGTTAGTCCGCCACGAGAAACCGCGCCCCCTCCCCCCGCGGAGGCCGCGCCCCCAGCACACCACGGCCCCCTCCTCCCAAGGGGGCCGCGCCCCCAGCACACCATGGCTTCCTCCTCCCCCAGGGGGTCGCGCCCCCAGCACACCATGGCTTCCTCCTCCCCCAGGGGGTCGCGCCCCCAGCACACCATGGCCCCCTCCTCCCCCAGGGGGCCGCGCCCCCAGCACACCATGGCCCCCTCCTCCCCCAGGGGGCCGCGCCCCCAGCACACCATGGCCCCCTCCTCCCCCAGGGGGCCTCGCCCCCAGCACACCATGGCCCCCTCCTCCCCCAGGGGGCCTCGCCCCCAGCACACCATGGCCCCCTCCTCCCCCAGGGGGCCTCGCCCCCAGCACACCATGGCTTCCTCTTCCCCCAGCACACCACGGCCCCCTCCCCCCAGGCCCTGCCACGGGAACACGCCCATTTTAGGTCTAAGACCAGAAACAGGACAGGCAGCAGCCTTACCGTTTTGATGGATGTCCTGGTTCTCTCTTTCCAGGGAGCGTCGCTGATCTCCACGGTGCAATGTATATACGTCTCCTGATCATACGAACCCAGGATCAGAAGCCTGAAAAGCAAGGGATACAACGGGTTAACAGGAAGCAATACACAATTACATTTCCCAGAATTCCAGGTGTACTCCGCACTTTACAGTAGAGGGAGGTGCAGTAAGTGCAGTAGTTATCCAGTGTATATTTATATAGCAGTAACAGGTGTACTCAGCGCTTTACAGGTTACGTTACAGTAGAGGGAGGTGCAGTAGTTATACAGTGCATGTCATGGAGCTGATGTAACGCTCCATGCTTCAAACCAAGAGACTTTATGTTCATTTATATCGTGTGATTTTAAATATATTTTACATCGTTTGGCATTAGTTTAGTGTAAAATGGCATAGCTTTAGTTTTAAATATACTTATATTCCTGTAGGTAAATGTGTTTCTGTATAGCCAGTAAACAAGCTTTACTGCTGTGTAATTTATGCAACAGGGCTTTTCCCCTTATCTGGCTGCATGTTTAATTCAAGAAGTCTGGGATAGTGTTTGTCTTTAATCTGATGTGTTAGAACAATAGATTATACAAATGTTGTGTGAGTTAAAGGCTAAAGAATGTTTATTGTAAATAACTGACATAATGTAATTAGAGACGTTAGGTACATGTTCACCATTAGGTATGCAAATTATAACTGAAGAGGACCTGAAGGAAACTGCAGTGGTCTTGGAACCAACCAATCAGAACTGTTGGGGTGGGTGGGAAGTTTGAATGTGCATTGCTGTATTTTGTATAAATATCCGGTGAAATCTTCCATAAAGAGAGAATCCTGTTGGAACATACAGCTCGCCTGGTGTCTCCTTCAGCTACGCTACACTACACTCAACCTCAGAAGACACAGAGCTGGAAATGCAAAGAGGCTCCAAGGCAGAGGTTCAGATCAAGCAGATCTGGAGCTGCAGATCAGGCTGCTCGAGGCACTGAGCTCCAAGCAACTCAGAGGCCGGGCTGATCTTGGAAAGGGGGTATCTGGAGAGTGAGGACAGGCGGAAGAGAACGGTACCGTCACAATGTATATTTATATAGCAGTAACAGGTGTAGTCAGCGCTTTACAGGTTACGTTACAGTAGAGGGAGGTGCAGTAGTTATTTGGTTTCAGGTTCATTGTTCTAGTAGGAGATATTGTTACATTGCGGCAGCAGTGACTGTGTTAGAGCTCCATCTAGTGGCAGCAGTCTGTGCAGCACTGTACTATAGGCACAGGAGGAACGCAGGGGGGTCAGGGTGTCACACAGGGCAACATGGAGACGTTTGTGAGACTTCTCATTACAAGATATGAGGCATCTTCTAGAGCAGTGTTTCCCGCGCTCATCCCTCGGGACCCTCAACCAGGACAGGTTTTCAGGATCACCTTGGGGGAAATGCACAGTGAATCCTGCAATCATTGAGCAGCAAATCATCACCTGTGCTTCACAAATCCTGCAAACCTGCTGAGGCGGAGGGTCCTGAGGAAAGGTTTGGGAGACACGGTTCTAGATCCATGTTCTACTCATGTCTGGGCGCAGAGTTTGATGCAGAGACTGACACGGATCAGCATCCTCTGCCGGAACATTCCAGCTAGGTGCCCTGGGACACCCATAGAAGCAGTTTGTGCTGCTGGGCCTGAGACAATCCACACCTGCGTACCCAGTCCAATAATAGAGCTCTATCAGCAACTCCCAGGACAACGAGCCGCGCGTGGCCGTGCCAGAACACTGCCAGAGGTAACCGATGCTGGTGAGGAGCGAGAGGTCCCCGCGCCGAGCGATCAAACACAAAGTCTTACAATAAATGGACAATCCCAGCACGAGGAACACATGGGATCCCCGGGTCCCGCCGGCCCCTAGGATGCCCGGCAGCAGCCAGGCGCACGACCATCCGTTTCACCCCACGAAGGCTCCATCCAGCGTTGGGCACGTTAAGAGGACACCGCGGGCAGGAGCCACCCCCCACAGCCGATCCCAGGAAGAAGGGTCTTCTGGGGCCCGATGACATCACTAGGTGGGAGGTCCTCTGGTCATATGATGGACAGTATTGGGCTTGAGGGGGTTCATGAAGCCGATATGGCCGACAGAGGTTTGTGCGCACACTGTGCTCCGTCATAGACTCGGCCGTCCAACTACACGGAACGTGTTTGAAAGATCCCGGAAGATCTGGGTCAGCAACTGGAAGTGAATATGGACGACCCAGATCGACCGACAGGAATCCCACGAGACGGAGAAGAAACGTATTGCCGAACACAAGCGGGGGGGGGCTCTAGGACTGAGAGGACTTCAAGTTCCCTGGAATTTAGATTTTAAACCAGAGGTCGGAGGCGAGTATTGCAGTCACCCCCCCCCCCCGCTTTATTTTAACAGCAGCAATAATAAAAAAGTGTAAAAGTTTTTTTTAAAAAACAGAAAGAACGCAGGGGACACAGTAAGCAGGCACATGGATGCTTCCACCCCCCCCCAATCAAATGGATCAGTCCTCTTGCGGGATCCACGTGCAAAGGTCCTGTAATCCGTCCCAACGTCCTCTTCTTTTGCTGCACGCCGTGAGATAAGTATACAAAAATCGTTTGTGTCTGGCCATGCCGTACTCGAGAGCTTCCCAGCGTCAGTCTGCACCCGACTCTGACGACCTCTCCTTACACCTGGACAAAGTGTGTTTTCGCCAGGCCAGTATCCTCCCGATGCCTTTCCTTAGCCAGACCTCCATTGATACCGCGGTATTCTGAGCTGTAGCTGCCCTGTCTGTAGATTTTAATAAACAGGGAGGCAATAAGCGAGTTCCAAAAGGAACATACCCCGCCGCCACGGGCAGAGATTTGGGCAGCCCACACACCACAGTGAGGCCACCACCAAGGGGAACCGCCAGTGTTTAGGCCAAAACACACGACTGGAGGAGCTGGCAACCCCACATCCCTGCCAGGGGACCCTGGTACTCTGGGTATAAGTCTACCCGTCACCACGCCACACGGTGTAGCATGGGGCTTCCACTAAATGGTTTAAATCTGGTAACCCTATGGATCAGGCTAATGCCCATGCAGCCTCCTCTGCCCTTAGACCATTTGCCCAGTCAGCAGACAAGGCAGAACCCGAGGACACCTTAGAGGTGTATGCTTCGGGGGATGAGGAACTCAGATTCCCAGCCTCACCACGTGGAGGTTCCTACTAGGACCGACATTATCCCCTGGGTAACCCCTCGTTCTGTCCAGAGGACTTACAACACCCCCATTTTGACAGAGTGGGTCCCCCCTTACCATACATCCAAAGATTCATGGACGCTAGGGTCCCTTGGACAAGGCCACTAGGTCCAAAATGAAGGCTGAATGCCCTCGTCCAGTCCCGGTGGGGGGGGGGGGGGACATGCCTTAACCCAGAAGGTAGATCCTGACTTTACCAAGTTTGTTGAACCCAAGGGCTGGTCCCCCAAGAGGGGCGTAGACACAGAATTGAGGGCATGCCAAGACAAACTACTGGACACCCTGGGGCCTTTGACAAAGTGGTTTGATGTGGTGGAACAGGCCAAATGTGATGAAGCCACCCTAGATCCACATGACATCTCAGAATGGGAACACTAATGCTGCCGTGGCGACTGAGCATCGCAAGCCTATCCTTTTAAAGATGGATTCCCAACTCACAGGAGTTGCGGATAAGGAACTTGACGATAAGGCACAGGGCCTCCTTTTCGCTAAGGCTTCCTAAAACATGTCTGAATACACCGGTGCTTTCCCCACTATGGAGAAAGTGACCCAATCCCTTAAAAAAGGATAACAGCAGTGTTTTTGGGAGGGCCGCAGGTCTAGGGGGGGGGGGGGGGGGTCGAGCTGCCGGCCGTACGGGAGCAAACACTTCACACGCCCCTTTCAGGGTCCCACCGGTACTGACGCTACCCCTGGTTCTGACAACAGACCAAGCCATTTCTTCCCCAACCGTTCGACCCTGGCTTGGGAGAGGCTCCAGATTCTCCAGAGGTGGCCGTGGATACCCCCGACTCAACAACCAGGCATATCTCTCGCCATGCTACAATCACACACGGGCGCGGGTGCACTTCTGCTCGTTTCTACCCTAGTAGTGGAACATAACGTCCATCGCTTTAGGTTCTAAACACTGTTCAAGGGTTTGTAATCAAATTCTCGTCTCCTCTGGTCCAGCGTTCTCTTCCCCCACCGTTGATATTTACGATGGAGGGGACTTCGCTGGTGGAGGTGGAAAATCATGACCTGTTCCAGCAGGGAGCTATAGAACCCGTCATTTAGCTGAGCAACCTATTCTTGGTTCCAAAAGGAGGATGGCGGCATGCGCCCCGTCAAATTTAAAAAGACCTGAACACGCACGTGTGTTATCGCCACTTGCAGATGGAGGGCACACACCTTCTCTAGGACATCCTGAGACCTCTTGCTTGGCTTGCCAAGATAGATCAAGGATGCATGCCTACCCCACTGGTTCAGTGGCGAGGGTGTCCAGGGACTTGCTTTGCTTCTGGGTCAAGACACTTGGAGGTTCCGATGCCTGCCGTTCGGCCTCTTTTTGGCTCCTTGGTGCTGAAGCCGGTCTTGGCTCGGCTGCATTCAGAGGAGGTCCGTCTGATCATTTACCTGGAGCGGTTACTGCACCACCACATTTGACGGACGGTCTCCCTCCTACAGCGACTGGGGTTTCTGGTGAACCAGGAGAAAAAAAATAAAAAAATAGATACTCATTCCTTCCCGTTCACTGGAGTTCCTGGGTTTCGTGGTAGACCCGACGACGATGATCCTGTCCAACCAGAAATGTTGATCCGTCCTTCAGGGGATACGCCGTCTCTGTCCTGAAGTGATCTTGCCCGCATGATCGGTATGCTGGTGGCCAGGAGACTGGGACCAGCCCCCCCAACAACTGAGACAACCCATTTCCTCTGAGCAGGGTTTCCCTCTCTCAGGATGCCCGGACGGACGTGCAGTGGTGAACTCGGAACCTGCGGTCCCACCTCCGCTTATCTCTATAAGACTCCGACGTGTTCCTGTACGGTTGGGGCGCCTCGTCAGTCTGGACAGCGGGAGGGGTGTCAATGGTTCGGTCGGTAGAGGGCGCTGCATATCAAGGGGCTGGAGCTCCTGGCGGGACTGTTTGCCTGGCAAAGCTTCCTCAAGCAGGTAACCGATTCCTCAGTTCTGCTTCGCATGGACAATTTCCCTGTAGTCAGGGGGGCCTCGTTCCCTTCTTCTGACCACCATAGCCACGCGACTGTGGGAAAGGTGTTTTCAGAAATGGATTGAGGTCCAGGTCCAGTTTATTGCGGGTGTCTTGAACCAACTCGCAGACTGGAGCTCGAGATACACGGACAACTCCGGAGATTGGCGTTTGCACGTGTCAGTTTTCTCAGAGATCGCGAGCATTTGGGGTCTGTTTCGGAGGGACTTGTTCGCACCCTGGCTCAGCGCCCTCATCCAGAGTTTCTACAGCTGGTGCATGGATCCTCTAGTGTTGGCGAAGGACGTGTTCCTTCAGGATTGGTCCGGTCGGTCATCATTATGCATATCCCCTGTTCCAACTGATCGCTCGCACACATCGCCACGTCAGGGGGTGATACTGGTGAATGTCACCCTGTTCTGGCGGAACCAACATTGGTTCCCGCTGTCACTGGAGTTGCTGGTGGACCTTCCGAGACTCCTTCCTCCTCTTCCGGATGCGCTTTGTCTCCCTCACCCACTGTTGTCCCTGGGGAAATGCCACATGTTGACCTCCTTGGTGTCAGGACGTCCGGGGGAGTTGGAGTCTTTTCGGAAAGGACTCAATCGCTCCTGCACCACGCCTGGACTCCGGGCACCTTATCCTGCTATGACTCCGCAACGAGTCCAGCATCCCTGTCAGGCACCTCTAGCCTATGTCCTTGACTTTCTTACGGAACTCGATGACTGTAGGGCTTCTCGCATGCACAATGTATCAGTCGGCCCTCTCGGCTCAACACGTGGGGTTTCTGGGAGTTCCCCTGGGTAGACTACTAGACAGCGCCTTGTTTGTCGTTTGTTGCGTGGCACACACTGCTCCAGACCCCCGCTCCACAATTCTTCGACTTGGTACGTGGGTGTCTTCTTGCGTTTTCTGCTGACCAGGCCTTCGAATGAGGACCTTTCCTTGCGACAGCTGTCTGCGAAATTGTTGGCCATGCTTTGCCTCATCTCTTGTCAGAGGGTGAGCGACGTCAGGGCCTTGGATTTCCCTGGACATCTCACGTCGTACAAAGACGTCGATCCCATTGGTGTTCTGTCTGGCTTCCCCTGACCGTCCGGCACTTTGCCCCGTCCTTTGCCTGCAGGTGTTTGAGTCGCGCACTTTGCCCTTGCGTCCCCGGGGGTGTCCCCTCTGTATTTCCTTAAGGCCCCTGCCAGCCCCCGTGGGGTCTATTACCCTGGCACGTTGTCTTAAACGGTTGCTTGGGTTGAAGTCTCACAGTTCGGTACCCACAGCGCTATGAAACCCTCGGCCGTGTCCGCTGGTTGCCGCTTGGAGGATTTGTTGAGGTCCATGGATTGGTCCTTTTACTTCAAGCCCATCTTTCATCCGTGGTTGTGGACCAGCTTTGAACTTGCAATATGAGCCTTGTATTAAAATTACGAAGTTCAGCCAAGAATGACGATAAGTTTGAATTTTAATAAAGGACTCTGAGGCGAGTATTGCTCAGCTCTCCCTCCACTGGGGGTCTTAAGCTGCGCCGGCGTCCCGCCTGGCCGTCAGAAGCTAAATCTTTTTTTCTTCCCCAGCTCAGGGACTTCGGTCTTCAGTTGGATCTTAGGCTCTTGTTTGCGTTCCTGTTTGGATGCTGGTTCACATCTCGGCAAGGCCGAGGAAGTTGGGACGGATTACAGGACCTTTGAACACTGATCCTGGAAGAGGACTGATCCATTAGATTGGGGGGGGGGGGAAATAGAAGCATCCATGGGTTTACTGATTTACCTGCGTTTTTCCTCTGGTTAACGTCCCTGGCGGTCCGATTCTGACATATTTTATATGTCAGAATCGGTCCTGTCATGGAACGGACATAGCGCTCCCCACGTCAAACCAAGACTTTTATTTCCCATGGTGAAAACCCCAAAAGACATAGGCAATTGCCTTGGGAAAGACTTTATGTTCAGTTATATTGTGTGATTTTAAATGTATTGTAAATTGCTTGTTTTTAGTTTTAAATAGACTTATATTTCTTTAGGTAAATGTGTTTTTTTTTTTAAAGATACAACCTGCAGCGAGTGTCAAATGCTTTCCATAGTATAGATTGTAAAATAGGTTTGAGTAATTTGTGGATTATGCTAAAGTGCTTTCTCTTTGGTTATCTGTTTACATGTCTGAGAGGTTGGGAGTCACCGTTGTCTCAGCCACCCACTATCTGATTCCCTTTACAATGGGTTATGTAAATCACTGTGTGGTCACTGTGGAGTCAAGACTTCATCTGCATAAAGCCAGTGGAATCAAGTGACGCCTGAAGAGGACCTGAAGGAAGCCTGCAGTGGTCTTGGAACCAACCAATCAGAACTGTTGGGGTGGGCGGGAAGTCTGAATGTGCATTGCTGTATTTTGTATAAATATCCGGTGACATCTTCCATAAAGAGAGAATCCTGTTGGAACATACAGCTCGCCTGGTGTCATCAACTACACTATACTACACTCAACCTCAGAAGGCACAGAGCGGCCTTCTGGAAATGCAAAGAGGCTCCAAGGCAGAGGTTCAGATCAAGCAGATCTGGAGCTGCAGATCAGGCTGCTCGAGGCACTGAGCTCCAAGCAACTCAGAGGCCGGGCTGATCTTGGCAAGGGGGTATCTGGAGTGTCAGGACAGGCGGAAGAGAACGGTTCCGTCACATTGGTGGCAGTGGTGGGATAGAGGCTCTCCAACACGAAGACACCTCAAGATGGCCAACTATGCAGCCTGCAAGCGAGACACCCTGAGAGACCTGCTGGAGAGCCGAGGAGGGATCGCCGGATCTAAGGACAAAGATGCCCTAATAAGCGAGCTGACCGAAATGGACCAAAGACCCCTGTCAGCTGAGGAGCTATTCCAGCAGAGGGTCCGGCAACGAATGGCCCTGTATGGGAGTGAAACGTCCGAGGAAGCCATTAGTTGGGCCATCTCAGACATAATGCTGCAGGATACCCGGCAGGAAAGAGTGCTGGTTCGCCAGGAGAGGGAGCGTGAGCGGCAGCATGAACTCTGGGTGGCTGAGCTGCGAGTTAGGCGGATGCAGTCTGAGGCCCCGGAGCCTCTGGACTGGGACGATTATGTGGTGCCGGCTGAAGAGCGGACCACAGCACAACATGCCTCTGGCTTCTACCGCCAAGAACCAGAGGATTACTGGCAGACGATGGTGGATGAGACAGCGGTTTCCACCAGTGTGACCCAGTAGGATGGTTGGGCACTTTTAGAGGAGGACTGCCTCAGGACAGGGGGCGAACCTGACGTCCCCACTGGAGAGTTGTGGGGCAGAGTACCCAGAATGGCCACAATGTGCTACCAGTCAAGGATGGCTGAGGGAGCTTTAATGCCTGGATATAGCAGTGACAGAGGCCTGGGACTGTCCGGCAGAAGGAGCGGACAGTCTCGACGGGACAGAGGAACCTGAGGAAATTGAGCAGGAGGTGCTCCTATATTTTCCCGTCTTGCCCGCCATGGAAGAAGTGGCGTTGTTGCACGAAGCTCTTCAGGTGCTAAATTTCCAGGATGAGCCTGGGGTTGGCCATGTCATGCCTGAACAACCAACGGATGGGCCCTCTCCATCTCCAACGCAAGTGGAGGAAGCCCTCCCCCCGTCCCCACCAGCAGACACTACTCTTGTGTCCAACCCCCCAGCAGAAGCGCTGGCTACGGGGCAGAGCACCGCTGGCCTCTGCCCACACCCTAATATACATCTGGAGAGCCTCGAAGGTGATCCCCGGAGCTGCCTCTCCAGCAGCCGGTATCCCCACTGGGAGTGAATGAAGCCACCCCCCCCCCCCGCAGAAGTGCTGACTACAGGGCAGAGCAAAGTCGTTCTCTGCCTTTCCTTTCAACCCCTTGTGATGGAGGCCTTGGTTGCCCCCTGTTCTTCTGATCCTCCCCGCTTCACTCGAGCAGCAAAGAGCGGATAAAGATGACCTCGCTCCCCCACAGCAGTTTGTGATGCCGGGAGTGAAGACAAATGATATTCAACCCCCTGTGTGGGGATCGGTCACCCCATGTTCCCCCCAGCTGCTGACTAGAGCACCAGGAGTGGGTGCAGTCGGCACATTTTTCACACTGTATTTTGATAACCTGAGCGGAGGTACAGGCGGGACCATCAATACGCTACTAAGGCTGGTTGTTTTCCCGAGCCAGGACAGCTGGAGAAGAGTGGGGTTCGCCTCCTCCCGAAAGACTATGGACCCAGGTATGGACTAGTGCTCCAACGACCCTTAGTCGACCCGTTGGGGTCCAGGTCGTTCGGACTCCTTTGGGGAAGGGGAGATATGTCGTGGAACTGAGGTTCAGACCTAGCAGGTCTGGAGCTGCAGATCAGGCCGCTCAAGGCACTGAGCTCCAAGCAACTCAGAGGCCGGGCTGATCTTGGCAAGGGGGTATCTGGAGAGTCAGGTAAGGCGGAAGAGAACGGTTCCGTCACAGGTCCGATTTATTCTGGCCCCCTAGCGGTATAAGTGTGGCTCGAGGGTTAACTTTCAATACTGAAAGCGGTATCCCCGAGCCACACTCGGGCCAATACTTACATGTCCTGCGCTCCCTCGCTGTCCCCGCAGTCACACTGCAGTCGATCGCGACGTCACTCCTCGCGAGAAGAGATCCAGGTAGTGTGACGTTGTGAGCAGCTGGAGGAGACTGCAGGGATCAGCGACGGAGCACAGGACATGTAAGTATCCAGGCCGAGTGTGGCTCGGCGATACCGCTTTCAGTACAAAAGGTTAACCCGAGCCACACTCGGGATTAACGTCAGGGAGGTAAGAGAACAAAAAGCAAAGGAGGGGGGGGGGGGAGAGAGAGAGAGAAGGGGGGGAGAGAGAGAGAGAGAAAGGGGGGGAAGAGAGAGAGAGAGAAGGGAGAGAGAGAGAGAGAAGGGGGGAGAAGAAGAGAGAGAAGGGGGGAGAGAGAGAGAAGGGGGAGAGAGAAGAGAAGGGGGGAGAGAAGAGAGAGAGAAGGGGGGAGAGAGAGAGAGAGAAGGGGGAGAGAGAGAAGAGAGGGGAGAGAGAGAGAGAAGGGGGGGAGAGAGAGAGAGAGGGAGGGGAGAGAGAGAGAGAAGGGGGGGAGAGAGAGAGAGAGAAGGGGGAGAGAGAGAGAGAAGGGGGGAGAGAGAGAGAAGGGGGGAGAAGAGAGAGAAGGGGGGGAGAGAGAGAGAGAAGGGGGAAGAAGAGAGAAGAAGAGGGGAGAGAGAAGGGGGGGAGAGAGAGAGAGAGAAGGGGGGGAGAGAGAGAGAGAGAGAAGGGGGAGAGAGAGAGAGAGAAGAAGGGGGAGAGAGAGAGAGAGAGAGGGGGAGAAGAGAGAGAGAGAAGAAGGGGGAGAGAGGAGAGAGGGGGGGAGAGAGAGAGAAGGGGGGAGGAGAGAGAGAGAAGGGGGGAGAGAGAGAGAAGGGGGGAGAGAGAGAGAGAGGGGGGAGAGAGAGAGAGAAAGAGAGAAGGGGGGAGAGAGAGAGAGAGAGAGAGAAGGGGGGAGGAGAGAGAGAGAGGAGAGAGAAGGGGGGGAGAGAGAGAGAGAAGGGGGGGAGAGAGAGAGAGAAGGGGGGGAGAGAGAGAGAGAAGGGGGGAGAGAGAGAGAGAAGGGGAAGAGAGGAGAGAAAGGGGTGGAGAGAGAGAGAAGGGGGAGAGGAGAGAGAAGAGGGGGGGAGAGAGAGAGAGAAGGGGGGGAGAGAGAAGGGGGGGGGAGAGAGAAGGGGGGAGAGAGAAGGGGGGGAGAGAAGAAGGGGGGAGAGAGAAGGGGGAGAGAGGGGGGGGGAGAGAGAAGGGGGGGAGAGAAGGGGGGAGAGAGAAGGGGGGGAGAGAGAAGGGGGGGAGAGAGAAGGGGGGAGAGAGAAGGGGGGAGAGAGAAGGGGGGGAGAGAAGGGGGGGAGAGAGAAGGGGGAGAGAGAAGGGGGAGAGAGAAGGGGGGAGAGAGAAGGGGGAGAGAGAAGGGGGGAGAGAGAAGGGGGGGAGAGAGAAGGGGGGGAGAGAGAAGGAGGGGAGAGAGAAGGGGGGGAGAGAGAAAGGGGGAGAGAGAAGGGGGAGAGAGAAGGGGGAGAGAAGGGAGAGAGAAGGGGAGAGAGAAGGGGGGAGAGAGAAGGGGAGAGAGAGGGGGAGAGAGAAGGGGGAAGAGGAGAAGGGGGGAGAGAGAAGGGGGAGAGAGAAGGGGGGGAGAGAAAAGGGGGAGAGAGAAGGGGGAGAGAGAAGGGGGAGAAAGAGGGGAGAGAGAAGGGGAGAGAGAAGGGGAGAGAGAAGGGGGAGAGGAAAGGGGAGAGAGAAGGGGGGAGAGAGAAGGGGGGAGAGAGAAGGGGGAGAGAGAAGGGGGGAGAGAAGAAGGGGGAGAGAGAAGGGGGAGAGAGAAGGGGGGGGAGAGAGAAAAGGGGGGAGAGAGAAGGGGGGAGAGAGAAGAGGGGAGAGAGAAAGGGGGGAGAGAAGAAGGGGGAGAGAGAGAAGGGGGAGAGAGAAGGGGGAGAGAGAAGGGGGGAGAGAGAAGGGGGGAGAGAGAAGGGGGGAGAGAGAAGGGGGGAGAGAGAAGGGGGAGAGGAGAAGGGGGAGAGAGAGAGAAGGGGGGAGAGAGAAGGGGGAGAGAGAAGGGGGAGAGAGAAGGGGGAGAGAGAAGGGGGAGAGAGAAGGGGGGGAGAGAGAAGGGGGGAGAGAGAAGGGGGGAGAGAGAAGGGGGAGAGAGAAGGGGGGAGAGAGAAAGGGGGAGAGAGAAGGGGGAGAGAGAAGGGGGGAGAGAGAAGGGGGAGAGAGAAGGGGGAGAGAGAAGGGGGGAGAGAGAAGGGGGGAGAGAGAAAGGGGGAGAGAGAAGGGGGAGAGAGAAAGGGGGAGAGAGAGAGAAGGGGGGAGAGAGAAGGGGGAGAGAGAAGGGGGAGAGAGAAGAGGGGGAGAGAGAAGGGGGAGAGAGAAGGGGGGAGAGAGAAGGGGGGAGAGAGAAGGGGGAGAGAGAAGGGGGAGAGAGAAGGGGGAGAGAGAAGGGGGGAGAGAGAAGGGGGGAGAGAGAAAGGGGGGAGAGAGAAGGGGGGAGAGAGAAGGGGGGAGAGAGAAGGGGGAGAGAGAAGGGGGGAGAGAGAAGGGGGAGAGAGAAGGGGGAGAGAGAAGGGGAAGAGAGAAGGGGGGAGAGAGAAGGGGGGAGAGAGAAGGGGGGAGAGAGAAGGGGGGAGAGAGAAGGGGGAGAGAGAAGGGGGGAGAGAGAAGGGGAGAGAGAAGGGGGGAGAGAGAAGGGGGAGAGAGAAGGGGGGAGAGAGAAGGGGGGAGAGAGAAGGGCGGAGAGAGAAGGGGGAGAGAGAAGGGGGGAGAGAGAGAAGGGGGAGAGAGAAGGGGGAGAGAGAAGGGGAGGAGAGAGAAGGGGGGAGGGAGGGAGGGGGAGAGAGAGGGAGGGGGGAGAGAGAGGGAGGGGGGGAGAGAGAGGGAGGGGAGAGAGAGGGAGGGGGAGAGAGAGGGAGGGGGGAGAGAGAGGGAGGGGGGAGAGAGAGGGAGGGGAGAGAGAAGGGAGGGGGGAGAGAGAGGGAGGGGGAGAGAGAGGGGGGGGGAGAGAGAGGGAGGGGGAGAGAGAGAGAAGGGGGAAGAGAGGGAGGGGGGAGAGAAGAGGGAGGGGAGAGAGAGGAGAGAGAGGGAGGGGAGAGGAGAGGGAGGGGGAGAGAGAGGGAGGGGGAGAAGAGGGAGGGGGAGAGAGAGGAGGGGGAGAGAGAGGAGGGGAGAGAGAGAGGGAGGGGGAGAGAGAGGGGAGAGGGGGAGAGAGAGGAGGGGGGAGAGAGAGGGAGGGGGAGAGAGAGGGAGGGGAGAGAGAGAGGAGGGGGGAGAGAGGGGAGGGGGAGAGAGAGGGAGGGGGGAGAGAGAGGGAGGGGGAGAGAGAGGGAGGGGGGGAGAGAGAGGGAGGGGGGGAGAGAGAGGAGGGGGGAGAGAGAGAGGGAGGGAGAGAGGGAGAGGGAGGGGAGAGAGGAGGGAGGGGGGAGAGAGAGGGAGGGGGGAGGGAGAGAGAGGAGGGGGAGAGAGAGGGAGGGAGAGAGAGAGGAGGGGGGGAGAGAGGAGGGGGGGAGAAGAGAGAGGGAGGGGAGAGAGAGGGAGGGGGGAGAGAGAGGGAGGGGAGAGAGGGAGAGGGAGGGGAGAGAGGGAGGGAGGGGGAGAGAAGAGGGAGGGGAGAGAGAGGGAGGGGAGAGAGAGGGAGGGGAGAAGAGAGAGGGAGGGGGAGAGAGGGAGGGGGGAGAGAGAGGAGGGGGGAGAGAGAGGGAGGGGGGAGAGAGAGGGAGACCTTCCCCCTCCCTCCACTTGCAGGTTCCTCCTGCAGGCGCAGGGGGACGCCTGAAAAGTGATGCCACGACGGCTGGGGCCCATAAGACAGTTGGTCCGGCTTCAAAAAAGGAAGCCAGTCCAACGGGGGGAGCCCGGCCAGAGAGGTGAACATAGGGAGGTATGGGGGGGGGGGTTTACATAGTATGTCCTTGGTCCTTAATGGGATTTTTCCCCAGGACGCAATGTGTACATCAGTGATCCTTAAGAGGTTAAAGTAAAAGAGAGGCAGAGTCTGCCCTTTCCAGCAATGCCTCTGTTTAACCCCCTAGGTGCTGGTCGGTGCTATTCAGCGTTTGATCGTGGACCTCTCCCGGAGCTGGCTGACATCTTGGATGTCTCTCCCTGGCCATTGACGTCACTGTGCATGTTTTCGGGGGATTTTTGGGTTACTTTGATCATTGTACAGGAGGGGTGGGGTCGCGCCTATTCCCCAATGGGGCGGCTACAACCACCAGAAGTATCCAGCCCAGCAACATGTATAAAACATAAGGAGAAATGTGTCATCTGCACTTCTTGCCATTACACCGTGTTCGAGACTTTGGTTAAAGGCATTAATAGCAACACGGTATAAAGGGAGGGAGGGCAGAGGGAGGGCAGAGGGAGCGCAGAGGGAGCGCAGAGGGAGGGCAGAGGGAGGGCAGAGGACACATCTACTCCTTAGGTTTTATGCTTTGATCATTATCTGATCTTTGGTCCTTTCGGTTTTTACATTTTTTATTAAAAGCGAGGTTTTGGTTTTCCTCTCGGCTCTCCCCGCCGCGGTGGAAGCTGCTCCCTGGGTGAGTCAGGACCGCTTACCTGCTGCATTCCACCAGCGACACCTTGAGTCGGCCCTCTGTGAGGCCCAGGTCCTGCAGGGTCAGAGTCTGATCTTCCAGGTCCACGCCGGAAGGAGGCTGGACTTGAGTCGGGAAAAAAGGTTTGTACCTAAAGTGAAAGAGGAGAGCTATGATCGCAAAGGCTTCTAACCACGGCGCAAACTTTGTCCTCCGCCACGTTATCTGCCCCCCTCCCATAGAGAGATAAGGGACGCCACGTGGAGCGCAGAACCTTTGATCCCAGCGATCTCTCTCTGAAGGACAAACCAATACAGGAGAAAAACAAAAAGAAGATTTTTAACCATTTCAGAACAATCTTTATGTAAATTGTTGTTTTAGGCAATTTAAATCAGCGGATCCCAAGAAATCACACGTGGCAGTGAAAGGGTCAATGAGGAGATTAGCAGCAGAATCCGTCTTGCACGCACACAGCTCCTCGGCCGTCGCGCTCCCTGGGAGCCAGGAGCACAGTTTCTCGCTGGTTTGCACGCTGGTACCACCACGAGGCAGCCTGGACACTGCCTCACCAGATCGGCTCAGGATTGTTACAGAGTGATGCAGATTCCAGGTGAAAGTAAAAAACTAATAGCGCAGGTGTACATGATTTTGGGGGTCTATGCCTGGGTATACATGAGTCTGGGGGTCTGTGCCTGGGTGTACATGAATCTGGGGGTCTGTGCCTGGGTGTACATGAATCTGGGGGTCTGTGCCTGGGTGTACATGAATCTGGGGGTCTGTGCCTGGGTGTACATGAATCTGGGGGTCTGTGCCTGGGTGTACATGAATCTGGGGGTCTGTGCCTGGGTGTACATGATTTTAGGGGTCTGTGCCTGGGTATACATGAATCTGGGGGTGTGTGCCTAGGTGTACATGATTTTGGGGGTCTGTGCCTGGGTATACATGAATCTGGGGGTCTGTGCCTAGGTGTACATGAATCTGGGGGTGTGTGCCTGGGTGTACATGATTTTGGGGGTCTGTGCCTGGGTATACATGAATCTGGGGGTCTGTGCCTGGGTGTACATGATTTTGGGGGTCTATGCCTGGGTATACATGAGCACACAGGAATCCCAGGAGGCACTCACACCCAGCCGCTAACACGCGCACTCACACTCAGCCGCTAACACGCGCACTCACACCCAGCCGCTAACACGCGCACCCAGCCTGTGATTTACTGTTGGAACAGCGTGTTTAAAGAGCAAAGTGTGTGCGATGGGCATTCCCCCGACCCTGGCGTCGGCAGGCTGCGCGGGGGCGGTGCCGGGCTGCGCGGGGGCGTGGTTACCTGATCTTGTAGTTGGGCAGCGTGTGCTTGCGCCGGATGACCCGCTTGAGCTGGTTGGTGATGGAGGTGAGCTGGGGCAGCGGTGGGCTGCGCGGGGGCGGTGCCGGGCTGCGCGGGGGCGTCGCCAGGCTGCGCGGGGGCGTGGTTACCTGATCTTGTAGTTGGGCAGCGTGTGCTTGCGCCGGATGACCCGCTTGAGCTGGTTGGTGATGATGGAGGTGAGCTGGGGCAGCGGGCGGCTGTGCCGGGCTGCGCGGGGGCGTGGTTACCTGATCTTGTAGTTGGGCAGCGTGTGCTTGCGCCGGATGACCCGCTTGAGCTGGTTGGTGATGATGGAGGTGAGCTGGGGCAGCGGGCGGCTGCGCGGGGGCGGTGCCGGGCTGCGCGGGGGCGGTGCCGGGCTGCGCAGGGGCGTCGCCAGGCTGCGCAGGGGCGTGGTTACCTGATCTTGTAGTTGGGCAGCGTGTGCTTGCGCCGGATGACCTGCTTGAGCTGGTTGGTGATGGAGGTGAGCTGGGGTAGCGGGCGGGCTGCGCGGGGGCGGTGCCGGGCTGCGCGGGGGCGTCGCCAGGCTGCGCGGGGGCGTCGCTGGGCTGCGCGGGGGCGTGGTTACCTGATCTTGTAGTTGGGCAGCGTGTGCTTGCGGCGGATGACCCGCTTGAGCTGGTTGGTGATGATGGAGGTGAGCTGGGGCAGCGGGCGGCTGCGCGGGGGCGGTGCCGGGCTGCGCGGGGGCGAGGTTACCTGATCTTGTAGTTGGGCAGCGTGTGCTTGCGCCGGATGACCCGCTTGAGCTGGTTGGTGATGATGGAGGTGAGCTGGGGCAGCGGGCGGCTGCGCGGGGCGGTGCCGGGCTGCGCGGGGGCGGTGCCGGGCTGCGCGGGGGCGGTGCCGGGCTGCGCGGGGGCGTGGTTACCTGATCTTGTAGTTGGGCAGCGTGTGCTTGCGCCGGATGACCCGTTTGAGCTGGTTGGTGATGATGGAGGTGAGCTGGGGCAGCGGGCGGCTGCGCGGGGGCGGTGCTGGGCTGCGCGGGGGCGTCGCCAGGCTGCGCGGGGGCGTGGTTACCTGATCTTGTAGTTGGGCAGCGTGTGCTTGCGCCGGATGACCCGTTTGAGCTGGTTGGTGATGATGGAGGTGAGCTGGGGCAGCGGGCGGGCTGCGCGGGGGCGGCTGCGCGGGGGCGGTGCCGGGCTGCGCGGGGGCGTCGCCAGGCTGCGCGGGGTCGTGGTTACCTGATCTAGTAGTTGGGCAGCGTGTGCTTGCGCCGGATGACCCGCTTGAGCTGGTTGGTGATGATGGAGGTGAGCTGGGGCAGCGGGCGGGGGCGTCGCCAGGCTGCGCGGGGGCGTGGTTACCTGATCTTGTAGTTGGCAGCGTGTGCTTGCGCCGGATGACCCGCTTGAGCTGGTTGGTGATGATGGAGGTGAGCTGGGGCAGCGGGCGGGCTGCGCGGGGCGGTGCCAGGCTGCGCGGGGGCGGTGCCAGGCTGCGCGGGGGCGGTGCCAGGCTGCGCGGGGGCGTCGCCAGGCTGCGCGGGGGCGTGGTTACCTGATCTTGTAGTTGGGCAGCGTGTGCTTGCGCCGGATGACCCGCTTGAGCTGGTTGGTGATGATGGAGGTGAGCTGGGGCAGCGGGCGGGCTGCGCGGGGGCGGTGCCGGGCTGCGCGGGGGCGTCGCTGGGCTGCGCGGGGGCGTGGTTACCTGATCTTGTAGTTGGGCAGCGTGTGCTTGCGCCGGATGACCCGCTTGAGCTGGTTGGTGATGATGGAGGTGAGCTGGGGCAGCGGGCGGGCTGCGCCGGGGGCGGTGCCGGGCTGCGCGGGGGCGTCGCTGGGCTGCGCGGGGGCGTGGTTACCTGATCTTGTAGTTGGGCAGCGTGTGCTTGCGCCGGATGACCCGCTTGAGCTGGTTGGTGATGGAGGTGAGCTGGGGCAGCGGGCGGGCTGCGCGGGGGCGGTGCTGCGCGGGGGCGTCGCCAGGCTGCGCGGGGGCGTGGTTACCTGATCTTGTAGTTGGGCAGCGTGTGCTTGCGCCGGATGACCCGCTTGAGCTGGTTGGTGATGATGGAGGTGAGCTGGGGCAGCGGGCGGGCTGCGCGGGGGCGGTGCCAGGCTGCGCGGGGGCGGTGCCAGGCTGCGCGGGGGCGGTGCCAGGCTGCGCGGGGGCGTGGTTACCTGATCTTGTAGTTGGGCAGCGTGTGCTTGCGCCGGATGACCCGTTTGAGCTGGTTGGTGATGATGGAGGTGAGCTGGGGCAGCGGGCGGCCCTCGAATTCAGACTGCACCTCCAGGTCGATGAGCGGCTCCTCGGCGAAGCTGAAGGCCCAGTGGGTGAAGGGCAGGCGGTTGAAGAGCAGGTGGCCCCGGCCCAGCAGCCGGCACAGCTTGACGCTCAGGAAGGCCGACTTGCCGAACACCAGCTCCACGTCGATGGCGAGATGCAGGCCCCCGCGGTACTCCAGCTCCAGCTCCAGGCCCAGCTCGTCCAGCAGGGGGGGCCCCGCGGAGCCGGGTAGGGGCCGGACGGAGCGCAGTACGGGCAGGGACTCCCCCAGGGACATGTCCCGCAGGCTCAGCCCCTCCAGCAGGCGCCCGGCCGTGCGGCTCCGCAGCAGCTCCTCGAACTCCACGCGGATTTTGCGCGCCAGCCAGCCTCGGAGCAGGGCCGTGTCGCGCAGCTCGCGGAACAGGAAGACGAAGAGGGCGTTGAGGAAGTGGCAGGACTCGGCGGGGCCGCGCGGCGGCTGCTGCAGGTAATCCCGCACCGAGGCCTCGGGCTGCACGGCGCGGAGCGGGGAGGGGTGCGGAGCGGGACCCGAGCGGCGGCGGCGCCGGAACAGCAGCAGGCACTGAGCCAGCAGCGTGAGCAGGCAGCCCGCCAGCGCGGACAGCAGCACGGCGTACACCATGACCGCCGGGGGGCCCGCATCCCGCGCCTCAAAAGCTTCAGCGCCCCGGGACGGTGGCTGTGAAGGAGCCGCCGCTGATTGGCAGGGAGGGACGGAGCGCGGGCGCCCATTGGCGGAGGAGCAAGGGACCCGCGTGTCGATAGGATAAGAGCGGACAGGAACTAGACGCCCATAGGTTCGCAGGTGCGTGCCAGGGTGGTTGATTGGACGTGACGAGTCCGGGTCTTCCAATGGTGACGTAATCCGCCATGGCTGAGTCGCGCTGACGAGCGTGTGGTGACCTGTCAGTGAGAGCTGGTCAGCTGACGGTCACGTGATGGAGCCTAGCACATGACCCATGTCTTGGATTCCTCCAGTGAGCCGCGCCAGTGACGTCACTAGGGGGAGGGGCGATGACATGGGATATGAGAGGGAAACATGCTTCCTGCACACATAGAATGTCTTCATACTGAGGGGCAGTGCATGAAAACTGCTGCCCGGTGTTCCATCGACGTAGGTGCACCAGGCGCATGCGCAGTGCGGGCCAGGCATTTCTCGACACCCAGGCAATCCTCTATGGAACACCTGCAACATTGAAGTGGAATCAGGCTGAAAGATGGTCGCTACTATGAGCCAGGCAGCCATCTTGTTCAGAATATTGGTTCACCAGTAAATAGAATAGATTTTATTTAGATGTGAAAAACGAAGTTTACATAGAATCTTAGGAATGTGTGGTAGATTAGGGAACTAGCAATAAAACCAGGCAGAATCTGGCCAGTTCTTGGCACGGAGAGACAGGAAGATGAATGAATGGGGCAAGGTCACTGAGACGTGCAGAGAAACAAAGAGATCGTAGAAAACAGACCAGGCCCCAAGCTATCTCAAATAAACACAGCCTATAGGGAGGACGGCACTGCCCTGAGAAAGACAGCACAACAAATCACGGACTGTCAAACTAATATGAAGTGTATCAATTTATAGCTAGAATGTGGAATTTCTTTGTACTAACGATGGGAGGTATTAACCCACGTGGGGTGGAATAAAGTGTCATCGGGAGGTGGGCTAATTGGGATGTACCTAATTACGTATTTTTGGGTATAAGACCCCTTGCACGGGGGGGAAAGGGGCTCACTCTTTGCGATTCAATCCTGTGTGAGCACTTGTGTGACGACACAATAAAGTTTGCCTTTCCTGAAGAGACTCGTGTTCAGACATTCCTTGCTTGTGTCCGGTCCAGCGCCGTCTTGAAAGTGATTCTGTTTTTGTCCGCCTACATTTTTGGGGGCTCGGGATACGGGCCCTTTCCGGGCACACAGTAACGGCTGCTGAACACACTGTGGCGGTTGACTGCAGGTGCAAGAATCCCGCTGGTTGGGCGTCCGTTGAAGGTGAGCTGACATCTGCAGGCGCCAAGCAGGATTTCCTGTTCAGTGGACCTCGTCTCGTCCCAAACGGACTCCTGACCCGGGAACTGGGACACCACTGAGTCTGAGGAAACAGCAAGCAGCGCCGGCGATAGGTAACGTGTCTTCTGTGTTTTGTATGTCTAAAGGAGATACCGGTATCTAAGGAAACGTCCGACTGAGATAGACGGATAAGGGGACGCGATGGCCACCGTCCCGTTGGCATATCTAGCCCGCCGCTGATAGCACGGACATTGCTAAGGAGCCAGAGTGGCTAGCGCGTGTCTGGATTCGGGGGAATTGAATGCCAACCAAAGGGTAGTTCTGTAAGAGAGGGAGAAGGTAGCCACGTGGAGTTGCATAGTCATATTAGTCAGTGTTTGTAAACAGAGCTTCGCCACGTGGGTAAAAGGAAAGGAGGAGGGATTTTCTGTGACTGGGCTGAGAGCCTGAGTCAGTGCTAGTGTGTACGTTGTGTAGTGAAGAGGGCTTAGTGAAGCCAGAGGTAGCTGCAGAGATAGTGGTGCCGGGTGGGTAGATTATCCATAAGGCAAATTGGAATTGCAGACGGGAGTATAGATATAGAACGGGGTGCACATAGTCACACGCAGTCAAGAGTTAGAGTTCAAATTACGGGGTATAAGGAGCCACAGAGGAGGGACTGAGTACCCTCGGCTAGTATTTATTTATTTATTTATTTATAAAGGATTTTACCAGGAAGGATACATTGAGATTTCTCTCGTTTTCAAGTATGTCCTGGGTTCGAGAACATTGAGTGGTTACAGAAATACAAAATAGTAAAATGCAAGATATTAACACAGGACCAAATATACAGATTAACAGAAAAATAAATATGGAGGAAATGTAGTCATTATGTTACATGTTTACAGGTGCATTCTGTATGAGGTATGCTAATAGGAGCTCTTAAGGGACTTTAGACTGGGGGAAGATTTGACGGCGTCTGGGAGGTTATTCCATATTTGCGGTGCTCTGTAGGAAAATGCGGATCGAGCCATTTTCTTTTTGTATTGCGGTATTGCAAGTAAGGTGCTGGTCCTGGATCTGAGGTTATAGGATGAGGGAACTGCTGGGGGGAGCAGCATATTCAGGTAGGGTGGTAGCTTCCCAGAAAAGCTCTTAAACACCAGGTTGGAAAGGTGAAGGGTGCGTCTAGAGTCAAGCGATGGCCAGTTTAGTTCTTTTAACATGTCACAATGGTGGGTCATGTAGTTACATTGTAGCACAAAGCGACAGAATGAGTTATACAATGTAGTAAGTTTCTGGAGGTGTGTTTGCGGGGCGGCTGCATACACTACATCTCCGTATTCTCAATGGCTGGCATAAGCATTTGTTGTACAATCTGCTTTCTTACCGCGGGGCTCAGGCAGGATTTGTTTCTGTACAGGGCACCTAGTTTGGGGTAAAGTTTAGATGAGAGTTTTTCGATGTGGGGGCCAAAAGATAGATTAGGGTCTAACCACATACCTAGGTATTTGAGAGAGGTGACTGTGGTCAGTGTGCCGTTTGATTTTGTCCCAACACATAGATGGGTGTTTGCAATTTGTGTAGTTTAGGTTTTGTTCCAAAGAGCATTGTAACCGTTTTGTCAGTATTTAGAAAAAGTTTGTTATTTGCTATCCACTTTTCTACCCCTGTGAATTCTTCTTGCAGCACGGCCTCCAGCTGCGGGAGATTTGGTTTGCTGGTATAGATTACCGTGTCGTCTGCGTACATGTGTACAGTTGAAGCTTTGCAGACATTGGGCAGATCGTTTATGAATATTGTGAATAGCAGGGGGCCAAGTATCGAGCCTTGGGGTACACCGCACGTGACTGGGAGGGGAAGGGAAGTGCTGTCAGAAATGGACACAAATTGAGACCTGTCAGACACATATGATTGGAACCAGGTTAACGTACTATCACCAATACCAGAGTTTTTAAGTTTTTGTAATAGGATGCCATGGTCTACTGTGTCAAAGCCTTGGCAAAGTCAAGAAGATGGCTCCAGTTAGATTTCCTTGTTCCATGCCCGCTTGGATATCATTACAAACTTTTAAAAGGGCAGTTGTAGTTGAATGGTTTGGACGAAAGCCTGATTGATCTGGGGTTAAATAGTTCTGATACTGATAATAATCACGTAATTGAGTGTAGACACATTTTTCCAGAATTTTTGACATTACAGGGAGCAGTGATATTGGGCGGTAGTTGGATACCAAAGTATTGTCTCCACTCTTATGGATAGGTACCACCCTTGCAGTCTTCCAGAGTAGAAAGAGTTGAAGTGTTTATGTTTTGTTATGTGCTGAAAGTATCTGATACAGTATGTGCTGTGAATGAATTGACTCGAGTGCTGTGAGTGAACGTGCGCCTAATCGCCCCGCGAGGAAGCAAATACGAGATTTGACCCCTGACGTACGTTTCCGGCTCAGGCGACTGCAGTCGGCTACTGACGGGGGAAGCGCCTCAGACACGAACGAATTGTTGGCTGAAGTATCAGACTGTAGATTTTAACTGTTGTTGAAATAATATATCTGTATTGCAAAGGGTACTGTTTTCAGGAGTAATAATGGGTAACGGGTCATCTAAGCCCAAGAAGGTGAAGGAGGGTGAGACGCCCCTAGAATATATGGTGCGGAATTTCGAAGCATTATATAAAACGCATGACTATGGTGTAGAATTGACAAAAGAGAAGTTAAAAGTAATGTGTACAGTTGTGTGGCCGTTATTAGTCCCAGGATGGCCAGAGCAGGGGTCAATGGACCCGGAGTTGGTACAGAAGGTACATTCCCAAGTCACAGAGCAGTACGGACATCCTGAACAGTACCCGTATATAGATATATGGAGATATTGTATTAAAGACAAGAGTCATTTTATAATGATAGCGGGAAAATAAGAAGCAGGACCCTTGAATAATGAAGAGAGAGGGAGACCGGTGTTAGTAGAACAACCGAAAGAGAGTGATGTTTTGCCCCCGTCCTACCCATCATGTTATGGGGCAGCTAGGGAAGCTTTGAGTGCCGCGGTTGCGCGGGCGGAGAGGGGGGAGCGGGCAGCTGCTGTGTCTCGGTCAGCTCCCTCAGCTCCGTCCCGTGGGATTGCGGAGGAGGAGCAGGGTGCAGCGGGTGGAGGGGACAGAGAGGCTCCACCAGAGAAGATTGAGATGCCCGATGGAAGCATATATAAATTAGTGCCCCATGGGGATGGTGATAGTGAACAGGAGGATGAGAAACAGGGAGTTACCACACGCGCAGCGAATAACATATATAAACCCCGGGATCCGTACCAACACAATCCCTACAAGAGCGCTATGCAGATGCCTTTGCGGGAGGTGCCAGGCCCCCCATTAGCGGATGGGAATCCAGGGCCAATGCAATACACATACGTCCCATTCACGACAACAGATCTTTTTAACTGGAAAACACACACACCACTGTATTCCACCAATCCCGCAGCAGTGGACAGTATGATAGAGTCAGTCATGCTCACACATAACCCCACATGGGCAGATTGTCAGCAATTAATGTTGACAATGTTTACCACAGAAGAGAGAGCCCGAATAAATAGTAGCGCGCAAAAGATTTTACTCGCCCAGGCCGTAGCAGATGCTAAGCCCCATCCAGAAGCATGGGCAGAGGAACACTACCCCAAAACGGATCCTAAATGGCCGTACAATACAGTTGAAGGGGTTGCCCATCTGCAGACATATAGAACAGCAGTAATAATGGGTGTTAAAGCGGGAGGGAAGAAGCCCACAAACATGGGAAAAATAGCAGATGTGATACAAGAGGTTAAAGAATCCCCAAGTGTGTTTCTAGAGAGATTGCTGGATGCGTACAGGATGTATAGCCCTATTGACCCGGAGGCGGTGGAGAATCAGAGGTTAATTAACTCTTCGTTTGTGGGTCAGTCACAGAGGGATATACAGAACAAAATACAGAGAATAGATGGGTTTTTGGGGAAAGGTATTAGTGAATTAGTTGAGATCGCTAATAAGGTGTATCATAACCGGGATCTAGAGGAGATAAAGAAACAGAAGGGACATACCGGGGTGGTCGGATACATGGGGAATGGTGGAGGACGAGGTGGCCCAGACAGAGGGAGGGCAAGGGGTAGGGAGGCTAGAGGAAGAGGAATGGGAGCCCCTAGGGAACCCCTAGGACCCAATCAGTGCGCGTGGTGCCGGGGTGAAGGTCACTGGAAAAACGACTGTCCTGCATTTTTGGCTAAATTTGGGGGACAGGGTGAAGCTGGGGAGACGGGAGGCCAAGCCCCTAATGGCCAGGTAACAGACGGAAGGTATGAAAGGAATGAAGGGAATGGAGCGGGGTGTGGGACTGGCGGGGACATCATTTGAAGGGCAGGATGCATATTGACGGGGACCTGGGCCCATCCCGCTCGGTAACCACGAGCCCACGGTCACAATGAGAGTGGGAAATAAAGATGAAATTTTTATGGTTGATACCGGTGCCGAATATTCTGTTGTAACAAAGCAAATTGCACCTCCAATGGAAAATGAGTTGATATTATGGGAGCAATGGGTGTGTCTGCTAAATATCCTTTTCTTGCTTCTAGAAAATGTAGCGTGGGTGGGCATAATGTTGAACATGAATTTTTGTATATGCCCGAATGTCCCATCCAGCTCCTGCGGCGGGATATCCTTTGCAAATTGCAAGCCCAAATTACGTTCCTTCCCGGGGGTCACGCTCAATTAGACCTGCCGGAGGATGGCAGCTCTGCTCGGCAGCATAACCCAGCCAGCCAGAATCACCCACAATCTGTAAAAATCGCAGTAGTTATGCCAAGGGAGGAAGAATGGCGCACGGCACCTACTCTGCCTGCCGCGCCTGATCCGCACGCACTACTCCTTGAAATTCCTGGGGTATGGGCGGAGGAAAACCCGCCCGGACTTGCCATAAATATACCCCCGGTATACGTGGAATTAAAGCCCGGCGCAACACCTGTGGCCCTAAAACAATATCATATCCCACAGAAAGCCAAGCAGAATATACAGATACATTTACAGAGACTTAAAGATCACGGTATATTAAAATTCTGCGTGTCACCATGGAACACACCCCTATTGCCAGTCCTGAAAGAGGGGACACAAGATTACCGCCCTGTCCAAGATTTACGTGCTGTCAACGAGGCCACAGTAACACTACACCCTGTGGTTCCTAATCCATACAATTTGCTGGCATTAATCCCCGGAGATACAAAATATTACACAGTGCTTGATTTAAAAGACGCTTTCTTTTGCATCCGCCTGGCTCCAGCAAGCCAGCCCCTTTTTGCATTTCAGTGGGAAGAGTCTACCACGGGGGCGCGCCATCAAATGACGTGGACGCGCCTCCCTCAAGGTTTCAAAAATTCGCCCACGATTTTCGGGTGCGCGCTTAGCCAAGACCTCCTCGCCTTCAACGCTCAGCCAGACAAAGTAGTGTTACTCCAATATGTTGATGATTTATTACTGGCTTCCCCAACAGAAAAAGACTGTTTATCTGTCACAAAAGCCTTGCTACATCTGCTAAGCCAAGCAGGTTACAGAGTTTCTAAAAAGAAAGCACAAATATGTAAACAGAGTGTAAAATACCTGGGATTCCAGTTAACAGGTACCAAACGTGCACTGGGGGCAGAAAGAAAAGAAGCAATGTGCCGCATACCCCAACCAAAGACCAGGAGACAAGTCCGTGAGTTCCTGGGAGCTGCAGGCTTCTGCCGCCTGTGGATCCCCAACTTCGCAGACATTGCCAAGCCGCTTCATCAAGCCACGAAGGGGGGGGGGGCAAGATCCCTTTCATTGGAAAGAGGAGCAGACAGCAGCGTTTCTGAAATTAAAGACTCTGCTGATGGAAGCTCCTGCACTGGGCCTGCCAGATCACAGCAAGCCCTTCCAGCTGTTCGTGCATGAACATAATCAAACAGCAACAGGAGTATTGGTCCAGACCTTTGGCTCATGGCTGAGGCCTGTGGCCTACCTCTCCAAGCAACTCGACCCTGTGGCCTGCGGCCTACCCCCATGCCTGAAAGCAGTGGCTGCCACCGCAATGCTGATAGCAGAAGCAGACAAGCTGACCCTTGGACAAGTTCTTCATGTCAAGGTGCCCCACGCTGTCAAGGCTCTGCTGGATGTCAAAGGAGGTTACTGGTTTAGCAACAGCCGGATGACGAAGTACCAAGCCATGATGTGTGAAAACCCACAGGTTCATTTGGACCTCATCGCTACCCTGAATCCTGCTACTTTACTGCCTGACTGTGAAGAGGATCCAGATCATGAATGCCTCCAAGTCATGGAAGAAGTGTTCAGTAGCAGGCCAGATTTAAAAGACGTACCCCTAGACAAATACGATCTACAGCTATTCACCGATGGTAGTGTGCTGTCTATCATAATGTTTATGCTTTAATAAGAAGAATCAGTGATAGATTTGTGTAAAGTGTAATGTACGGTACATTAGTTATAGTGGAGTGTAGCACCATCTAGTGTCCTTTTGTGGTAGTACGGCTGTTAAACCATTTCATATATATTAGTGAATGTATAGGAAGGAAGTTGTCATTAATCAGAGAATGCTGGGTAGAATCTTGACAGGAAGTGAAGCATTCACCATTTTGTGTCTGAAAGTTATTACTGAAGCAAGGCATGTGTTTCTCATCCATCGCCATCTACCCCTAGAGAGCTAAAAAAGTAAGTTTACTGTATCATCGGGTAAGGAAAATGCTGTTATGCATGCAATGTGATGTTTATGAAGTTTGTTTTTACTGTATTACAGTTTCACCTGGCTTGTCTTAATAAATCTGAGATCAAATAAATATGGTATCCAAGTTTGTGAGACAAGAAGGTTTAGCTCGATGTCTTTGGACAGAACAGTGAAATTTTTTAGCCGACCTCCGAGAGGAAGATAAGCTGACTGCGAAGTCTGTACAGCCCGGGGCTACACAGCATCCATACAGTCAGAGGCTTTAAGGAAACATACCTGCGGCAGGCGAAGCAAGCAGCCAAGCTACACAGAGGCGCGCAGCGTCGACACGAGCGGTCTCTATACAGCAAGACAGTTTCTTCCCCGCAGCCATGCCTCACAGTGAGACCTCTTCAATCAAAACAAGATCACAAGCAAGCTCATCCAAGTCATTTGTCGCAAATGCAGCAGCCATAGCCCGTTCG
Organism: Leptobrachium leishanense; assembly: GCA_009667805.1. Lineage (NCBI taxonomy): Eukaryota > Metazoa > Chordata > Amphibia > Anura > Megophryidae > Leptobrachium > Leptobrachium leishanense. The sequence continues at coordinate 32,314 of RXON01002811.1, read as the reverse complement.
AAAGCGGAAGCAGCAAGAGCCAGGGTCGCATTCGCAGACCAAGAGCTACAGATGAAAAAGCAGGAGACATCCCTGAAATTACAGCAAGCTATCTTAGAAGCTAACATGGAGAGGCTGGCAGTGGACCGAGATGTTGCCGTTGCCATTGCAGAAGCAGAAGCATTAGAAGCAGCTGTCTACATTGAGTCAAAGGAATGTAGAAGCATGCAGAGTTTAGAGGAAGACAGTCAAGATGCAACGCAACAAACCTCAGAATATGTCCACCAGCACTATAACCCAAGCAGCATCCCACAAAAAGAAACCAAACAGGACGTCGGTGAGTCACAACAGATAAAGCAAAGACGAGACGACCTCGGAACCCAGTGCGACAAGCAAGAAAGGTCCGACAGAGTGCCAGACTTTCCCGTCCCAACCAAACCTTCTATTCCACAAGGTACCCAGCCTTCATACAACTACCAAACACCTGTCTTCACTCCAAAGGTGTATGCAACGAGTCCGTATGAAATGCCAATCTTAAGCAGGTATGAGCCCAACACACCTAAAGAGGAGACTTCTATCAGGTATGCCTATACACCGCACCAAAATACACCAGCAACCTACTCCAATCACAATCAGGCTACTATAGACTTTGCAAAATTCCTTGCGAAACGTGAGTTAGTTACCCAAGGTCTTGTCAAATTTAGTGATCGCCCTCAACACTACAGGGCGTGGCGATCCTCTTTCCAGAGTGCTATTCATGGTCTAGATCTATCCTGCAGGGAACAGATAGACCTCCTGGTAAAGTGCCTCGGCAATGAGTCTGCTGAACAGGCCATAAGGATCAGAGACATTAATATAAATCACCCTGAGATAGGCCTTACAAACATTTGGGACAGACTGGATAGGTGTTATGGTTCACCAGAAGCTATAGAGAATACACTGTTTAAAAGGATAGAAGACTTCCCAAAAATGCCCAGCAGAGGTTATCAAAGGCTCAGAGAATTCAGTGATCTGTGTATGGAGTTACGAGTGGCTAAAGCAGATGGAGACTTACCTGGCCTTTCTTATCTTGACTCTGCCAGAGGGATTCACTCCTTAGCACAAAAACTTCCTTATGAGTTACACGAAAGATGGATCACTCATGGCTGTAACTACAAACGAGATCGCAATGTGCCTTTTCCACCCTTTAGTGAGTTTGTAGACTTTGTAGACAGACAAGCAAGAATGAAAGATGATCCCAGTTTCATTTTTCCAGTGTCTTATTCCACTTCCTTTGGCCCCAAACAACCCAGAGCTCCAGTAGCCGTGCACAAAACTAACATTTCTTCCCAAAGGTTTACAGAGTCTCAACTAGAAGATCGAGACAGCGACCCTACAAAGTTCTGCCCTCTACATAAGATGCCACATCCTCTACAGAAATGCAGAGCCTTCAGGACAAAGACTATCCAGGAGCGCAAAGCTTTCCTCAAGGAGAACAACATTTGTTTCAAGTGCTGCTCTTCATCTACGCACTTCGCCAAGGACTGCAAGGTCAGTGTCAAGTGTACAGAGTGTGGCAACACAGAGCACAACACAGCTCTACACCCAAGGCCTACTCCAAGTACCCTCCCACCTGTGCATGGTGACACATAGCAAGGCAGGGAAGCCAAAGACTCTAGTACAGACGCCATGTCAATCACTTCACAGTGTACTGAAGTCTGCAAAGGAACTACAGGCGGCAGATCCTGCTCCAAAATCTGTCCTGTGAGAGTTTACCCAAAAGGACGCAGAGACAAAGCGGTCAAGCTCTACGTCATTTTGGATGATCAGAGTAATAGGTCACTAGCGAGATCTGTGTTTTTTGACATTCTAAACCTTAAAAGCCCGAGCAGCCCTTACTCCTTTAGAACGTGTGCAGGTACAGTGGAAACGGCGGGGAGAAGAGCTGACGGGCTACAAATTGAATCTATGGATGGTAAGACATGCCTACCCTTACCGACCATAATAGAGTGCAACCATATGCCAGACAACAGGTCAGAGATTCCCACACCAGACGCAGCAGCTCACCACACTCACTTAAAGCACATAGCACATCTCATACCAGAACTAGACGATCAGGCTCAGATAATCTTACTCCTTGGGAGAGATATCTTGCAAGTCCATAAAGTTAGAAAACTGATAAACGGTTCCCAAAACGCCCCATGTGCCCAAAAACTAGACCTCGGGTGGGTCATTATAGGTGATGTTTGCCTAGGGGGTGCTCACAAACCGGCATCTGTTAATAACCTGCTCACTAGTACCTTCGAGAATGGTCGTCCTTCTCTTCTCCAACCCTGTCAGAATCACATCCTCATAAAAGAGCTACCACACAACAACACCTACGACGACGACCAAAATGACTTAGGAAGCACAGTGTTTAAGAGGACAAAGGAAGATGACCAGGTAGCAATGTCCATAGAGGATAGACTCTTCTTAGAACTTATGGAAAAGAGTACAGAGAATGATGTGACTAATAGCTGGGTTGCACCTCTTCCCTTTAGACCTCAAAGACGACGTTTGCCCAACAACCGAGAACTAGCACATAAACGCCTCTCGTCCCTAAGACACAATCTCCAAAGGAAACCAGAGATGAGTGAACATTTCTTTTCCTTCATGGAGAAAATATTCCAGAACGGTCATGCTGAGATAACCCCCGACCTCAAAGACACAGAAGAATGCTGGTACTTACCCATATTCGGGGTTTACCACCCTAAGAAGCCAGGGCAGATTAGAGTGGTGTTCGATTCTAGCGCCAAGCATGAGGGTGTCTCTCTAAATGATGTCCTTCTCTCGGGCCCTGACCTTAACAACAGACTGTTAGGGGTGCTTCTTCGCTTTCGCAAAGATTCAGTTGCGTTCATGGCAGACATACAACAAATGTTCTACTGCTTTCTTGTTAAAGAAGAACACCGTAACTTTCTGAGATTTCTCTGGTTCAAGGACAACAACCCTTCTGGAGACATCACAGAATACCGTATGAGGGTACACATATTTGGCAACAGTCCTTCCCCTGCTGTTGCTATATATGGCCTCAGACACTCTGCTAGAGTAGGCGAGTCAGAGTATGGGTCAGATGTCAGACAATTTGTAGACAGAGATTTCTACGTAGACGACTGCTTGAAATCACTGCCTACAAATGAAGCCGCTATCAGTCTCCTCAAAAGGACTCGGGCAATGCTTGCCTGTTCCAACTTAAAACTTCACAAGATTGCTTCCAACAGTAGAGAAGTCTTGGAGGCCTTTCCTGTCGAAGATCGTTCTAATGAGTTAAAGGACTTAGATCTAGGCACAGACTCACTTCCCATGCAACGCAGTCTTGGTTTGCTATGGGACTTAAGATCTGACACCTTTACCTTTCAAGTAAACACAGAGGAAAAACCCTTTACCCGTAGAGGCGTCCTGTCTACCATAAATAGCCTGTACGATCCTTTAGGTTTTGCAACACCTATCACTATCCAGGGTAAGGCACTACTGAGAGACTTGACCTGTGAGTCGTTAGATTGGGACCACCCTCTCCCCACTGACAAGAAGAACCTATGGACAGAGTGGAAGGACTCACTGACAGTTTTATCTAACCTTAACATCCCACGCCCATATGTCCCTCTGTCATCTGAGGACTATCAGACGCAAAAGATGGCCAATTTACCACCTGACAGACTTAGCATGGATCCACCCTTTACCAATGTTGGCCTTGATGTTTTCGGTCCCTGGTCTGTTGCCACCCGGTACACAAAGAGGGGACACTCAAACAGTAAACGCTGGGCAGTTATATTCATTTGCATGTCCATCAGAGCGGTTCACATTGAAGTTATTGAGTCAATGGACACTTCAAGTTTTATTAATGCTCTGAGACGTTTCATAGCAATCAGGGGTCCAGTGAGACTCATTCGTTCTGACAGGGGCTCAAACTTTGTAGGAGCAGTAAGAGAACTTCAAATTCCTTCTAACTTGGACGTCCTTACAGTACAAAGATACTTGAGTGAGCAAGACTGCACGTGGATCTTCAACCCACCTCACTCTTCTCACATGGGAGGTGTCTGGGAGAGGATGATAGGCATAGCCCGCAGAATTCTTGACTCTATCTTCCTGCAAGTAGGAACTGCAAGGCTTACTCACGAATGTTTAGTGACCTTTATGGCAGAGGTTACAGCTATCATTAATGCCAGACCTTTGACACCAATTTCAAGTGACTCTGAGGACCCGGTGATCCTCACACCCGCCATGTTGCTCACGCAAAAGACTAATCTTGCCGGTGCTCCAGCTGGAGAGTTTTGTGAGAAAGATCTTTACAAGCGACAATGGAGACAGGTACAAGTTCTTGCCAATACCTTCTGGAGCCGGTGGAAGGAACAATGTATATCTACTCTACAAGTGAGGAGAAAGTGGCACACTGGAAAGCCCAATCTTAAACCTGGAGACGTTGTGCTAATGAAAGACTGTCAGACGCTAAGGAACATGTGGCCTTTAGGTCTGATCACCAAAGTACTCCCAAGCAAAGATAATCGTGTCTGTAAGGTCGAGGTCAGGACCTTTCAACAGAATGAGGTTAAAGTGTTCTTAAGACCAGTGAACGAACTTGCTATGTTGTTTTCTATGGAAGACTCTGCTAGTGACGTCGTGTGACGTCAGACGGGGAGTGTGCTGTCTATCATAATGTTTATGCTTTAATAAGAAGAATCAGTGATAGATTTGTGTAAAGTGTAATGTACGGTACATTAGTTATAGTGGAGTGTAGCACCATCTAGTGTCCTTTTGTGGTAGTACGGCTGTTAAACCATTTCATATATATTAGTGAATGTATAGGAAGGAAGTTGTCATTAATCAGAGAATGCTGGGTAGAATCTTGACAGGAAGTGAAGCATTCACCATTTTGTGTCTGAAAGTTATTACTGAAGCAAGGCATGTGTTTCTCATCCATCGCCATCTACCCCTAGAGAGCTAAAAAAGTAAGTTTACTGTATCATCTGGTAATGAAAATGCTGTTATGCATGCAATGTGATGTTTATGAAGTTTGTTTTTACTGTATTACAGTTTCACCTGGCTTGTCTTAATAAATCTGAGATCAAATAAATATGGTATCCAAGTTTGTGAGACAAGAAGGTTTAGCTCGATGTCTTCGGACAGAACAGGTAGCAGCTACATGGATGATGGGAAGAAAGTCTCCGGCTATGCAGTAGTCTCAACAGAAGAAGTCATCGAAGCAAAGCCACTGCCAGGCCATACATCTGCACAATTGGCTAAAATAACAGCTCTAACCAGAGCCCTTGTGTCACGGAATGGCCCAGCACCCTCAGCCAGGGGCGGTGCAGTGACAGTGGTGGCTATGGACACTTGGGTGCGGTGGCACGCACCCAGTTTTACAAGTACTTTTATTTAGATGTGATTATTGTGTGGTGTAATAAAGTGTCCCCGTTGGTTTATTGCGTAATGTATTTTCCCTTTGTTGCCTTGCTCGCCGCCATTTTCCGATCACCTCGTGGCGCAGTTCAGAATCTTCGATTCGTAAAATGGCCGATTCGAACCATCCGGTTCGAATCGTAAAATGGCCGATTCGGACCATCCGGTCCGAATTGGCGACTCCCCGAATCGTAATGGCCAATGGGTCCTGGGAGGGCGGGCAAGGATTCCCATTGTATTGTAATTTTGTGGAAAGTGATAAATGCTTGAACTGTGAATAATAAAGCCAGATTTAGCAGTGCATCCAGCCTCGACTGATGTGATTATTTCTCCGCCGTATTTTCGTATGAGAATCCCTCGAGGTCTCAGGGTGCGGTGTCCCAGATCCGAACCGAACCGAGCGCTCTGTGCCTGCATCGAGCATCAGGGCAGAGGCGCAGCGGAAGGTGATTCGGTTCCCAGATCGAGAGATCCGATCCGAAGGGCGCGGCCGTGTACCGCGCTTCGGTATTGCGAGGGATTGCGGTAAGATCCGAATCCCTCGCCGATCCCGCAAGACCCGAAGATTCATCTGTCCCCGATCCGAAAAGTCCTCCACCAGAGATCCGAAGATTCACCCGCACCTGGATCGGAAACGTTTCCCGCAAGAGAAGATCCGAAACGTTTCCCACATAAGATCCGAAGATTCCTCCGCGGCTGGCAGATCCGGTTTCCACGAACGTCCCACACCCACAAGATCAGTGAACCAGCTGCTCGGGACGCTGAGTGCTGAAGGCTCAGTGGTCGGGCTGGTTCTAGGCAGGGGTCCCCTCCACCGCCCGCTAACCCTTTCCCAGGGTCACGCCAGGCCGCACGAGACGCCGAGTGCGCGCCACTCGGTAGTCGGGCCAGCGGTAAGCGACGGGGTCACGCAGATTGAGCACACCCGCAGGCGGAACAACATCTCCATTCCGTCATACTGGTGGCAGCGGTGGGATCGCTCTCTGCAGGCCCCTAGGAGACCTACGCCATGGCGGTGTACACCCACTACGACAGGGACACCCTGCGTGGGATGTTGGAGAACCGGGGAGGAACGCCGGGTAACAAGAAGAGGAAGACCCTGATCAAGGAACTGACCAGGATGGATCAGGACAGGGTGACGACGCCCGTCCCCAGCCCTGTCCAAGCAGAGGTGGAGGAAGATGCTGGTCTCCGAGAGGTGCGGCGTCGGATCGCCCTGCTGGGAGATGCCCCGACGACGGCGGACCGATGCAAGGTGATTCGGGAGTTCTACCGGGAAGTTGAGCAGGAGAAGGAACACCAGCACGAGTTGCGGTTGGCAGAGCTCCGCGGAGTAGAGCCTGAATATGTTGACCCCGAACCCTACCCTGTGGAACCCTGGGTCGAGGCTCACAGCTCGACTGGAGCTTCACCCTGGGAATCTGCAAACCCCAGTGACTACGCTTGCGGGACTCTCAGCTCGCCTGGAGCCTGTACTGAGGACATCACTTATCCCCGCGACCCTCGGATGGAGACTCACAGCTCGCCTGGAGCTGCATCTGGGGACGCCACATTCCCCATTGAGGAGCGGTGCTCCTGTGCTGGCACCTTCGCTGACCTGAAGGTCGTGTTGGCAAGAAGGCTGCAGGAGGGCCTGGAGCGGGACCAGCGGTCCACAGAGGAACTGTGGTACGAGGCCCTGGACCATGAGCGGGACTGCCATGGTGTGTACATTCCTTCCGACGCTGTCGTCCATCGGGTGCAGTACGATGTGCGAGCAGCGTTCCTGCAAGGTCGGGCCCCAGAGGAGTGGGAGGCCGAGCTCCGGAGTCTGGTGCAGGAGGAGATCGCACTGGACGCCGCGTACCGCGCGCTCCGGTGGCTAACCGCCGCTCCGACAGTGCGCCCTATTGAAGGCAGTTCCACTGCAGGGCCTCGCTACGGAGGCACGGGGCTGCTCTACGCGAGCATGGCCGCCGACCCCGAGTTTGGAGAGGAGACCGAAGAACGGATGGAAGACATCCTGGAACGACGGGAAATGGAGATCCTGTCAGACAGCAGGGACTCGGTGTTTGAGGAGCTGGAGTCCCTAGCAGAGCGAGAGTGGGAGCTCAAGGTGGCTTACCGAAAACTGTTGGACGGCGTTCCGCAGTCGAGCCTGAGCTCCCCGTGGTGGGACGGGTCGGCGGAGGAAGTCGACAGTCCCCAGGTTTGGGACCTATGAGAGGCGAGGCGGACCCATGGGTGCCCGTGGGGTTCCGGCAGAGGAAGTTACCCCCTTCACCCCGCAAGAGGACAGGGTGGCTGAGGCACGGGTCCAGTAGGGGAGGAGACGGATGGTCTCCCCGGGATGGGTTGTGCGCAACCATTGTTTGCCCCGGGGGGTGAAGTGACCATCCTTCCCCAAGGAGATCTCCAACCAGCGGAAGAGCTGGCTACGGGGCAGAGTGTCGCTGGCCTCTGCCCACTGCTTACAGTCCGCCAGGAGAAGCAGACAGATGGTTCCCCCGGGATGGGTTGTGCGCAACCATTGTTTGCCCCGGGGGGTGAAGTGACCATCCTTCCCCAAGGAGATCTCCAATCAGCGGAAGAGCTGGCTACGGGGCGCTGGCCTCTGCCCACTGCTTACAGTCTGCCAGGAGGAGCAGACAGATGGTTCCCCCGGGATGGGTTGCGCGCAACCATTGATTGCCCCGGGGGAGGAAGAAACCATCCTCCCGCAAGGAGATCCTCACCCAGCTGAAGAGCTGGCCACGGGGCAGAGCGCCGCTGGCCTCTGCCCACTACCCACAGTCTGCCAGGTGGAGCAGACGGATGGTCTCCCCGGGGTGGGTTGCGTGCAACCATTGTTTGCCCCGGGGGGTGAAGTGACCAGCCCTCCCCAAAGAGATCCCCGCCCAGCGGAAGAGCTGACGCCAGGGCAGAGCGCCGCTGGCCTCTGCCCGTTTCTCCCAACTTGCCCCGAGGGGCAGAGCGAGGATGACCCCGTGCAACTGCTGTTGCATCCATTTGTCCCCTTCGTCGGCTACCAGGAAGAGCAGCCAGGTTTGACTCTATTTGCCCCTTCAGTTGCCGTGTCCGTACCTGGCCATCCAGCGGAAGAGCTGGCAACGGGGCAGAGCGCCGCTGGCCTCTGCCCATTTTGGCAACCCTTGGGCACGGGAGCCTCACGCAGCCACGGTTCTGTCCCACGGCTGACCTGGGCACCCGGGGCGTGTGCATTTAGCACCCGGGTTCCCCGGGTGAGCGATAACCCTGGAGGGGCCACAGGAGGTACTCCGGCCCAGACGTATGTCCTCTCGCCCAGCCGGGGTAACCCTAAGGACATGGGGTCCCGACCAAGCTGGCACGGCCGCAAGGCCAAATGGAGAGGCCTGGTGACCCGGCCTCCCCAGACTGACTATGGGCCTGGGAGCACCGACTTCCCCGGTATGACCCGGTGGGGTCAGACCAGGTGCGTCGAACTGGGGGAGGGGGAGGAGTGTCACGGAATGGCCCAGCACCCTCAGCCAGGGGCGGTGCAGTGACAGTGGTGGCACGCACCCAGTTTTACAAGTACTTTTATTTAGATGTGATTATTGTGTGGTGTAATAAAGTGTCCCCGTTGGTTTATTGCGTAATGTATTTTCCCTTTGTCTGCCTTGCTCGCCGCCATTTTCCGATCACCTTGTGGCGCAGTTCAGAATCTTCGATTCGGAAAATGGCCGATTCGAACCATCCGGTTCGAATCGTAAAATGGCCGATTCGGACCATCCGGTCCGAATTGGCGACTCCCTGAATCGTAATGACCAATGGGTCCCGGGAGGGCGGGCAAGGAGTCCCATTGTATTGTAATTTTGTGTAAAGTTAATAAATGCTTGAGCTGTGCATAATAAAGCCAGATTTAGCAGTGCATCCAGCCTCGACTGATGTGGTTATTTCTCCGCCGTATTTTCGTATCTGAGAATCCCTCGAGGTCTCAGGGTGCGGTGTCCCAGATCCGAACCGAACCGAGCGCTCTGTGCCTGCATCGAGCATCAGGGCAGAGGCGCAGCGAGTGAGATTCGGTTCCCAGACTACCTGCCGGAGATCCGAACCGAAGGACGCGGCCGTGTACCGCGCTTCGGTATTGCGAGGGATTGCGGTAAGATCCGAATCCCTCGCCGATCCCGCAAGACCCGAAGATTCATCTGTCCCCGATCCGAAAAGTCCTCCACCAGAGATCCGAAGATTCACCCGCACCTGGATCGGAAACGTTTCCTGCAAGAGAAGATCCGAAACGTTTCCCACATAAGATCCGAAGATTCCTCCGCGGCTGGCAGATCCGGTTTCCACGAACGTCCCACACCCACAAGGTCAGTGAACCAGCTGCTCGGGACGCTGAGTGCTGAATGGCTCAGTGGTCGGGCTGGTTCTAGGCAGGGGTCCCCTCCACCGCCCGCTAACCCTTTCCCAGGGTCACGCCAGGCCGCACGAGACGCCGAGTGCGCGCCACTCGGTAGTCGGGCCAGCGGTAAGCGACGGGGTCACGCAGATTGAGCACACCCGCAGGCGGAACAACATCTCCATTCCGTCATACCTTGAAATTTCTGAAGGCAAAAGAGTAAATATCTATACGGATTCCAAGTACGCCTTCATGACAGTCCATGCACATGGTGCACTCTACAAAGAGAGAGGCCTACTCACGTCTTCAGGACAACAAATCAAATATGCAGCTGAAATCGCGGCCCTCCTGGAAGCGGTATGGAAACCAAGTGCTGTCAGCATCATGCACTGCCGTGGCCACCAAAAAGGCCATGATGAAATTCCAAAAGGTAACAGACGCGCAGACCAGGCCGCAAAAGCAGCTGCAAAACCGCCACCACCAACAGAAGATCAAGCTAAAGTACTGATCTGCAAGCAAGAACCTCAACCTTCCATGCCCAAATTACGAGTCTACATGAATTTGAGAAAGTTTGAACCCCACGGCGAGTTCATTGAAATAATATTGCACAAATGGCAAGATGATTATGAACTGTTAGAACTCAATCATGATTATATCCAATGGCTTTTCCCAACTCGGACACAAGGCCGAAAATCTTACTCTTACTCCTCTAAATCCGCAAGAGACACGCCTAATGGTTAACACCTCAGAAGTTCAGCAAAGACTGCGCAGAGCCTACAAAATGATGCTGAAATTCTTCGGCGTAAAAATAGTGGGGGAGGAGGAGGAAGACAAAGAAATAACTGAAGTTGAACGAGCAGAAAATTTCGCGTCACGTTTTGAAAATTTGACAATCAATCCTCATAATAATCTACGAATCACACGAATACTGCACAGTCTGGGAGAATTGGGAGCAGAAGAATATCAAGTCCCACTGGTGAGGTTCTTCCTCAAGGAGATCCTTATCAAGAACAGACTGCCAAAGAATGAAAAAAGTGCAATGAACTTTTTCATACCAGCAGTAAGAGATTCACAAGACAGACAAATTTTGTTATTTTTCGCATGGCGATACTATTTCCCAAAAGAAGAATTCACCTGGGGAAATCATGGAGAATTGGCACGATACAAACCAAAACCAGTGGTGGCTGCACTTCTATCGGGGACCACTGAGCGAATGGACACCTGTGTACTCAGAAAAAGAAAAGAAGTGGCTGACAGAAGAACCCGGAGGATATGGAGAAGATGGATGGTTCCAGATGGAGAATGGACGAATAGTTCTACCAGCAACACTGGCTCCTGAAATCGTAAGAGCACTTCACGCAAGTAACCCATGGAGGAGAGAAATGATGGAGCAACAGTTGGAGCCACATTTCTACGTACCAGGATTGTCAGCAATCTGCAAAGCAACAGCTCAGCAGTGTGTAACATGTGCCAAAAAAAAACAACCCGAGAACAGGACCATCTCAACCCCCAGGGAAACAGCCAATCGGGCTATCCCCAATGGCATCATTACAAATAGACTTTACAGTGGTACCACCCTGCAAAGGAGCAAAATATTTACTAGTGATGGTGTGCACTTTGACAGGATGGGTGGAAGCCTTCCCAACGAGAACTGAAAAGACTACAGAAGTGGTAAGAGCCTGATGAAAGAAATAATACCACGTTACGGACTTCCACTCGAAATAGGTCGGACAATGGCCCTGCATTTATCCAGAACTGTTTACAACAACTTGCCCGGCTAGTGGGCATCACCTGGAAGCTACATACTGCCTACAGGCCCCAAAGTTCGGGAAAAGTTGAAAGAATGAACCGTACCCTAAAGACTTTGATGTCCAAACTGTGCCAAGAGACGTCACTGAGCTGGTTGGACTTGCTGCCGATAGTCCTTTTGCACATTAGGTGCAGACCAACCCCCCAATTGAAGCTAAGTCCGTACGAACTTATGTTTGGACGGCCAACCCCTCTGATTAATGGACTAAGGGGGGACCTTCGGGCATTGGGAATCAATTGCGTGCTATTTGCAAAGGTTGTTAAACTTGTCCACACCTTGCTGGGGGAGGTGTTCTTAGGTGATTATATAAAGCTTGTGGAATATTAGCTTGGTCTAATTGAGCTTGTGAAGCCTTCTAAGTGCAGTCTTCAAAGTGAGCACTTAGAGATCTTCTGGTGAGTGATTTTGATTTTTGTTTCAAACAGATCTTTTCTATTCATCTTAAGGTTTTAAGTTAGGTCTGGTGTAGTAAATTAGGTTAGGCTGGTGACTCATTCCTCTTACTGATTAGCATACAATTGGAATCAATTGCGTGCTATTTGCAAAGGTTGTTAAACTTGTCCACACCTTGCTGGGGGAGGTGTTCTTAGGTGATTATATAAAGCTTGTGGAATATTAGCTTGGTCTAATTGAGCTTGTGAAGCCTTCTAAGTGAAGTCTTCAAGTGAGCACTTAGAGATCTTCTGGAGATACTCTGGAGGTAGTCTGAGGTTAGACAGAGAGGTAAAAACCTACGAAAAGGTAAGATTTGCTGGTTTTAAATCCATTCTTTTATAATGGCAGGCTTGGTCCAGTGTAAGAGCTGTCATGCATTTGTTTTTAGATCCAATTTTTGGAGGTTTGGAGTGTGCCTGATATGTAGGCAGCTCTCTTTATTGCAGCAGGAAATTGCCTGTTTGAAGTCTGAGATTTGTAAATTATCTGTTACACAAACTCAGGCTATGGCTATGACTGTTACAAAGCCACTGCCACAGAGGCCTCCTAGGAGTGGCAGATGGACTACTGTAGGATCTGGTAGACTTAGAGTTGTGGATATAAGGCATGTCCCACAGTCTGTGGCTCTTCTTAATTCTTTTGAGGCACTTTCAAAGTGTAGTGGTGAGACGGAAGTAGGCTCAGACACCATAGTTGAGGAACCACCATCCCCTATGCCTAAGGTATGCAGGACTGCAACCAAGAACAATAAGGAAAAGGTGGGACATGATAGAAGGCAATTGTTGCTGGGTGATTCTATCATAAGAGGTGTGGAGCTGGAGAGTAGTGGTTTGGTGAGATGTCTTCCTGGGGCTACTGCTCGTAGAGACAAGAAACGTATTCTCAATATTGTCAAACAAGCAAAGCAGCAAGGGGAAGTGGATGTTCTAGTCCATCTGGACAAATGACTTGGCTAGCAATGAGTTTTCTGAGATTAAGGAGGATTTTTGTGTTCTTGGAGGTGAAATACAGCAGATTGCGTCCACTGTGTCATTCTCTGAAGTTTTGCCTGTGCATAACATTCAGGATAGGCAGATGCGCAATAGGGAATTTAATTTGTGGCTTCGGGAATGGTGTCGAGAGCAAGGATTTGGCTTTGTGTCCCATGATAGCTCTAATTGGAGAAGAAAGGAACTGTATAAAAAGATGGTTTGCATCTTACTCATAGGGGAACATATGTTCTCAGTGAGAAGTTCAAAGGTTTCGCAAAGAAATATTTAAACTAGGAGGGGACAAAAGGGTAAAAAACAATCTGCCTGATTGTCCCCCAAAACTAAATCGGCGGGTGCAAGCAACATGCGGGGAAAAAAAGGACAAGCTCAGAGTTGTGTCTATAAATGCTCGCAGTTTAGTCAATAAAATCAATGAACTGGAGGCAATGATGGCAGCTGAAAAAGTAGATTTAGTTGCGGTTTACTGAGACATGGTTCAGTGAGAAAAATAACTGGGACATAACAATACCGGGGTATCTTTATATAGAAAAGACAGAGAAGGTAGGAAAGGAGGAGGAGTGGCCCTGTATGTGAAAAACAACATAAAAACGAACCAAATAAAAGTGAGCGAGGTGAACATAGAGTCAGTTTGGGTTACGCTAACATTTGGTAATCATACAGTAGCTCGTGTAGGTGTGATCTATAGACCCCCTGGACAAGTAGAAGAGCTAGATAATCTGCTGCTTGAGGAAATAGCCAAAATGGCAATGAAGGGGGAAGTTATTATCATGGGGGACTTTAATCTTCCTGATGTGAACTGGAAAACCAAAACTGCTGGGTGCACCAGGAGTACAAATATTCTAAACTCCCTACTGGGATTATCTCTAACACAAGTAGTTGAGGAGCCGACCCGTAAAGAGGCCATATTGGATTTAATACTCACAAATGGAGGTTGGTATCGGACGTTGTTGTAGGTGAAAATTTGGGATCTAGTGATCACCAGTCAGTGGTTTAATATAAGAACAGGGATGGAGACGACACCACAAAAACAAAAGTTTTAGACTTTAAAAAAACAGATTTTTCTAAAATGAGACTTTGTGTGAAGGAGTCATTATCAGACTGGAGGAGTTTAAAGGATGTCCAGGAGAAATGGGATTATTTAAAAAAGCATTATTGAAGGCCACAGGCAATTGCATTCGACTTGTTAGCAAAAACAAAAAAGGGAAGAAACCACTGTGGTACTCTGCAGAAGTGGCCAAAATAGTGAAGAACAAAAAGACAGCATTCAATAATTATAAAACAACTCAGAGTGAAGAAGATAGGCAAACCTATAAGATTAGGCAGAAAGAGGCAAAGCAATTTATAAGAGCTTCCAAAGCACACGCAGAAGAGAAAATAGCTCAGTCAGTAAAAAAGGGGGACAAAACATTTTTTAGATACATAAACGAGAAAAGAAAAGTAAAACAAGGATTAGTTAGATTAAAAACAAAGGAAGGAAGGTATGTAGAAGAGGATAAAAGTCTCGCTGACTGCCTCAATGAATATTTTGTTCAGTCTTTGCAGAAGAAAAGGAAGGAAAGGGACCTCAGTTAGGAGGAAACACTAACGAGACAATTACATATCAGTTTACAGAGGAGGAGGTTCTACAGCAGCTGTCTAAAGTAAAGACAAATAAATCAATGGGGCCTGATGGGATCCACCCTAAATTATTAAAAGAGCTCAGTCATGTAATAGCAAAACCGTTAACAGATTTATTTAACCAATCCTTGCTAATGGGAGTCGTCCCAGAAGACTGGAAATTAGCAAATGTTGTGCCCATTCACAAGAAGGGTAGTAGGGAGGAATCTGGGAACTATAGGCCAGTTAGTCTTACGTCAGTAGTGGGGAAATTAATGGAAACCATGTTAAAGGAAAGGATTGTTGAACATCTAAAACACATAGATTACAGGATCAGAAACAACATGGGTTTACCTCAGGGAGATCATGCCAAACTAATCTTATTGATTTTTTTGATTGGGTAACAAAAATAATAGACACAGGTGGTGCAGTAGACATTGCTTATTTAGATTTCAGTAAGGCTTTTGATACTGTTCCGCATAGAAGGCTTATCAATAAATTGCAATCTTTGTTCTTGGATTCCAATATTGTTGAATGGATTAGGCAGTGGCTGAGTGACAGGCAACAGAGGGTTGTGGTAAATGGAGTTTATTCGGCGCAAGGTCTTGTTACCAGTGGGGTACCTCAGGGGTCAGTACTTGGACCCATTCTATTTAATATTTTTGTTAGTGATATTGCAGAAGGTATTAATGGAAAAGTATGTCTTTTTGCTGATGACACAAAGATTTGCAACAGGGTTGACGTTCCTGGAGGGATCAGCCAAATGACAAATGATTTAGGTAAACTAAAAAATGGTCAGAGCTGTGGCAATTGAGTTTTAATGTGGATAAGTGCAAGATAATGCACCTGGGACGTAAAAACCCAAGGGCTGAATATAGAATATTTGATACAGTCCTAACCTCAACATCTGAGGAAAAGGATTTAGGGGTATTATTTCAGAGGATCTAAAGGTAAGTAGTCAATGTAATAGAGCAGCAGGAAATGCTAGCAGAATGCTTGAAATGTGTAGGGAGATGGTTGTGTAGGGAGAGGTATTAGCAGTAGGAAAGGGAAGTGCTCATGCCACTGTACAGAGCACTGGTGAGACCTCACTTGGAGTACTGTGTGCAGTACTGGAGACCGTATCTCCAGAAGGATATAGACATCTTAGAGAGAGTTCAGAGAAGGGCTACTAAAATGGTGTGTACGGCTTGAAGGAGAAAAGTTACCAGGAAGGCTTAATGATCTTAACATGTACAGCTTGGAAAAAGACGAGACAGAGGAGATATGATAGAAACATTTAAATACGTAAAGGGAATCCACAAGGTAGAGGAAGGGAGTATATTTAAAAGGAAACAAAGTAGCAAAACAAGAGGACATAGTCTTAGATTAGAGGGGCAAAGGTTTAAAAGTAACATCAGGAAGCATTATTTTACTGAGAGGGTGGTGAATACATGGAACAGTCTTCCAGTAGAAGTGGTAGAGGCCAAAACAGTAATTGAATTTAAGCAGGCATGCGATAGGCATAAGGCTATCCTAAACAAAAGATAAATCCAAGTAAAGTATCCATGTAATTGGGCAGACTAGATGGGCCGAAAGGTTCTTATCTGCCGACATCTTTCTATGTTTCTATGTTTCTAAACTAAATGATCAGGTAGTAATGCTGGGTAAATCAATGCAGAAATTAAATACTTGGGTGGGGGATAATATCCCGCATTTTCTGTATCCTTCACTGCATAAGTATTGTCCGGGTGACTCCGTATGGGTAAAAGAGTGGAAAAATGATCCACTAGGTCCAAAATGGAGAGGTCCTTATCTTGTCCTGTTATCAACCCCTACAGCAGTAAAGGTTGCCGAGGTGGTCCCGTGGATACATCACTCCAGAGTAAAAGCAGCTGCAGCCAGTCCTGAACCAGCATGGAAGGTCGTTACCAACGAGACCAACCCGCTGAGGCTGAAGCTGACAAAGACCACAGCCATGAGCACCTAAATGATCCTAACCCAGATAATTCAGAGGATCAACAAGTGGGTGTTTTGATGGGCACAGGTCCTGACCACCCGCCAACGGGGGATACCCACAGGGTGCTTTTTAGGGGCCCGGCCCCCACCCTTGATCATCCAGAAATGTTCTTTACTTTTGAAATTCCGGTGGGGAGGGATTGGGTTTATGTGACTGTGAAAAGAATTGCCCAAGGAATTCTGACATTCGGGGCATTTGTGGTGCTGATTTTATATCTTGCTAATCTGATTTTTATGGACTCTCACGTGGAGCATGCCCCAATTGTACAGGCAACGTGGGGAAAGTGGATATTTCCCATATCTGGAATGATACACACCCAGTGATGGAGAACCGTACCATGTGGAGACAAAAACGAGAAGTATCATCCGAGATATTGCCAAGAGGACATTTACTTGTGCAATTTAAATATGACTATGCTAAGAAATCTGGGCAGAAAGCATGTTGGGTGTGCAGCAGAATGCACCCAGAGACAATTCATATCCCATTTGCTTCTGTTCCTATGAACCTGAGTATGTTTGCATCAGGGAATATCACAATACACTCTTTTCGGCCACCCAGGGAACAACCAGAAATGTATGAGGCCGGATACCCCATAATAGGGTACATATATCCCCCAGAGTGGTGTTTCCAAATAGGACCAGATAGGGACACACATAAAAAGGAAGGGTGTTATTCAAGCAAATTCAATTGGACATCATACATATACACAATTGACACAAAGGAACAGTCAAATTTTCTATACATACAGTGCAGAAAACTCACAAGTGAGCAAGAAGAAGTGATTGCAAGTGAGTCTGGAGGGAAGCAGAGTGTGCTGGAGACAACGAGACGAATGAGGCGAATGATGTTAGAATTAGCAAAGGGAACACTACACCTATCACCATTCATGCTAGAAGAGGGATACCAGGTGTGTTGTGGCAGAGTGTGTTACACATGGGTTCCACCAACAATAACGGGAATGTGTTATTTGGCTAAGCTGGTCCCAATCCAGAGACTAAGGGGAGAAGACACAAACACAGACACAGAACTGCACCCTAGGTACCCACTGGTGTTCGAGAGACCAAAGAGAGAATTGTTTGCGAAAATGGATCGAATATGGACATGGTTGCCAGCATGGACTGGATGGGGAGGGGAGATGATGAGGAGATTGAATAGCTATGTCAATCTGATGGATGAGATTCTGAATAGGACCAGTATGGATATCCAGCTGCTGAATCTGGAAATGCGTGAGTTGCGAAAGGTGCAGATGATACATGACATGGCGCTTGAGCAGATCAGTGCGGCCTTGAATGGATTGTGTGAAATGACAATGCACTATGAATGTTGCACCTTCATCAGAAACACTACACATGAAGTCCCAGACTACTATCAGGTAATTCAAGATCACCAAGAGAAGGTAGCACAGTTGCAGGGCGCAGCCAGGAGGATTGCTGCCGAAGGCTGGAATCCGCTCCGTGGGTTTGGAGCAATGGGAGAATGGTTTGGTTCCATCTTGAGATTTATCTCACAGATTGGATCCAGGATACTCATGATAGTGGTGATCTTGATCATAGGGATACTGATATACCGCATAGGGCTATGCCTATGGCCACTGTGCAAGACAGCACTGACACCCACACAAACACAGAAGATACCACTGATAATTCCACGGGGTATGTTCCCAGTGAAAGAAAACCCCCCCCCAGTATAAGGAGTTTCAGAATAGTGGAATGTAATGGCTACAAGTGCCAGGAAAAGATCCTGACACTTGAGCCAAGGGGGGAATGAAGTGGAATCAGGCTGAAAGATGGTTGCTACTATGAGCCAGGCAGCCATCTTGTTCAGAATATTGGTTCACCAGTAAATAGAATAGATTTTATTTAGATGTGAAAAACGAAGCTTACATAGAATTCAAAGAATGTGTGGTAGATTAGGGAACTAGCAATAAAACCAGGCAGAATCCGGCCGGTTCTTGGCACGGAGAGACAGGAAGATGAATGAATGGGGCAAGGTCATTGAGACTTGCAGAGAAACAAAGAGATCGTAGAAAACAGACCAGGCCCCAAGCTATCTCAAATAAACACAGCCTATAGGGAGGACGGCACTGCCCTGAGAAAGACAGCACAACAAATCACGGACTGTCAAACTAATATGAAGTGTATCAATTTATAGCTAGAATGTGGAATTTCTTTGTACTAACGATGGGAGGTATTAACCCATGTGGGGTGGAATAAAGTGTCATCGGGAGGTGGGCTAATTGGGATGTACCTAATTACGTATTTTTGGGTATAAGACCCCTTGCACGGGGGGGGAGAAGGGGCTCAATCTTTGCGATTCAATCCTGTGTGAGCACTTGTGTGACGACACAATAAAGTTTGCCTTTCCTGAAGAGACCCGTGTTCAGACATTCCTTGCTTGTGTCCGGTCCGGCGCCGTCTTGAAAGTGAATCTGTTTTTGTCCGCCTACAACATGTGTAATCCATACCCTGCGGGTAAGAGAGCACACAGGAATCCCAGGAGGCACTCACACTCAGCCACGCGCACTCACACTCAGCTGCTCACACTCACCCGCTAACACGCGCACTCACACTTAGCCACTAACACGCGCACTCACACTCAGCCGCTAACACTCACACTCACCCGCTAACACGCGCACTCACACTCACCCGCTAACACGCGCACTCACACTCACCCGCTAACATGCGCACTCACACTCACGCACTAACATGCGCACTCACACTCACCCACTAACACGCGCACTCACACTCACCCGCTAACATGCGCACTCACACTCAGCCGCTAACACGCGCACTCACACTCAGCCGCTAACACGCGCACTCACACTCACCCGCTAACATGCGCACTCACACTCACCCACTAACACGCGCACTCACACTCACCCGCTAACACGCGCACTCACACTCACCCACTAACACGCGCACTCACACTCACCCGCTAACATGCGCACTCACACTCACCCACTAACACGCGCACTCACACTCACCCGCTAACACGCACACTCACACTCAGCCGCTAACACTCACCCGCTAACACGCGCACTCACACTCACCCGCTAACATGCGCACTCACACTCACCCACTAACACGCGCACTCACACTCACCCGCTAACACGCACACTCACACTCAGCCGCTAACACTCACCCGCTAACACGCGCACTCACACTCACCCGCTAACACGCGCACTCACACTCACCCACTAACACGCGCACTCACACTCACCCGCTAACATGCGCACTCACACTCACCACTAACACGCGCACTCACACTCACCCGCTAACACGCACACTCACACTCAGCCGCTAACACTCACCCGCTAACACGCGCACTCACACTCACCGCTAACATGCGCACTCACACTCACCCACTAACACGCGCACTCACACTCACCGCTAACATGCACACTCACACTCAGCCGCTAACACTCACCCGCTAACACGCGCACTCACACTCACCCGCTAACATGTGCACTCACACTCAGCTGCTAACACGCGCACTCACACTCACCCGCTAACACGCGAAC
Organism: Leptobrachium leishanense; assembly: GCA_009667805.1. Lineage (NCBI taxonomy): Eukaryota > Metazoa > Chordata > Amphibia > Anura > Megophryidae > Leptobrachium > Leptobrachium leishanense. The sequence goes on along the minus strand of RXON01002811.1, from coordinate 12,226 downwards.
TCACACTCACCCGCTAACATGCGCACTCACACTCAGCCGCTAACACGCGCACTCACACTCACCCGCTCACATGCACACTCACACTCAGCCGCTAACACACACTCAGCCGCTAACACACACACTCAGCCACTAACACACACACTCACACTCAGCCGCTAACACACACACTCACACTCAGCCGCTAACACTCACACTCAGCCGCTAACACGCGCACTCAGCCGCTAACACGCGCACTCAGCCGCTAACACGCGCACTCAGCTGCTAACACGCGCACTCACACTCAGCCGCTAACACGCGCACTCAGCCGCTAACACGCGCACTCACACTCAGCCGCTAACACGCGCACTCACACTCAGCCGCTAACACGCGCAAGCGCCTGTGCCTGGGTGTACATGAATCTGGGGGTCTGTGCCTGGGTGTACATGAATCTGGGGGTCTGTGCCTGGGTGTACATGATTTTGGGGGTCTGTGCCTGGGTGTACATGATTTTGGGGGTCTATGCCTGGGTATACAGGATTTTGGGGGTCTGTGCCTGGGTATAAATAAATCTGGGGGTCTATGCCTGGGTGTACATGAATCTGGGGGGTGTGCCTGGGTGTACATGAATCTGGGGGGGTGTGCCTGGGTGTACATGGATTTTGGGGGTCTATGCCTGGGTATACATGAATCTGGGGGTCTGTGCCTGTGTGTACGTGCTTCTCCGTGGAAGGTTTAACCTATATAAGGTTCTGGGAGCGATAAGAATATACATACCGACTCGAAACCTTCTATTGTGATTCATTTGAAGGAGCAGAGGCAATATGCACTATCGAGCTATTGAGTTTAAAGAAATTAGAAGCCTCGATGTTTGAATATATATACACATTCTCCTGCTTTTCACCTCTCTCTGAATAACCCTGATAGTGTACCCCTACATTGTAATAGTTGTGGCTTATTTAAATTTGTTGAATTTTTGCGTATAGGGATAGATCTAGTGGAACCTGATTGGAGGAGAGGGGGGGTATGGTGAAACGGAGTGGATTTATAAACCGGGCACTATGGAAGGAAAAGGGTTAAATAAGGAGATTTACGGATTAATCTGCTATTATTTGGTTTTATTTATTCTTGTAGTATTAGTATATACATTTCCCACGTGGATTTCTCATGTACATGTTGTGGAGAAAAACCTCTCCCCTCTGTTGTCCGCCCTTGATTTAGAGACCGTCTCAAACTGACACCTTGGATTAAAGTTTCTTCAGCGCTGGGAGAAAGTAATTCAATGACAAATAACGCACAAGAGGCTTAGTCATTCAAAGTACGTTCTGCTTTTAATCGTCATTCCATGGCTTCATTTATACACAACAGAAAAAGGGAGGACTGAAAAGTCCCATGACACATACAGGCATCATAACGGGGAAATCAGTAGCGTTTACTGAAAACAAAACTTAAAACATAACTACGTGACATGAAACCCATTAGTTGCTGGAACAAGAGGAACAAAACTTACTGCTAAAGACTCTGAATATATGGCCCTTGAAAGAATCTTATAGAAATTGATATACTAGTATTGCTATCGGTCTTTTAACAACAGGGCATGGTGGTCCCGTTCCCCTCACATGTAATAGTTTTTATGTTTTCTATCCTTATGATATTAATGTTTTTATGCTTTGCTTCCTCCCCGGGGCCTTTATACAAGTCAAGGAATTAATGTGCTTTTAAAATGTATAATAAATATATTGTATGCTGTATGTGGACCATGGAAGGTTGTCTATACTGTATACACTATAGATTGTTTAATATATGCAATGCTGTTGTAGCAGAAACAAATTTATATGGAAAAACGTTCTGTTTTTAGGCATGCGCAATATGTAGAAAAGCGTTTACGTTGTGGTGGAAGTGAGACATAATCTGTATAAAGGGTTTAATTTTATAGCAAGGCAGGAGGCTTCATATTTTGCATTCTCTTTTCTTTACTAAAACAACAGCAGCAAGGAAAGTTTACATAGCAACAGCAGTAACCAATAAACAAGAGAGTAGTAAGTCCTTAGCCACGCCCTCTTTTCTTGCTGCTGGCCTCCAGGTGAGTCGTTTTTATAACAGCTCCTGGACGCCAGGATATATATCTCATTATTCTATTGCTTGAAGTATATTATATCTACTATAGTTATTATTAAAGATGTTTGGTATGGTTTCTGTATTTTAACCATTTTTTCCTTAGGTTTTTACCTGCTGCGTGGGCACTTTACCGCCTGCAGGCTTGCGCTTGCCTCCTCCTTCCTTCTTCCTTCTCCCGGCGGACCGAGAGGAAATATTTCCCTGGTCCGCCGGGTGCTGGGTACCTCGTTTTATACCTAAATTATTACTGTTTTAGAATATGTTCGGCGCTGTTTACCTGCGCTCGCAGTTCCGCATGATTGAACTTGCCTCACAGTAGCGCGGCGTTGTTTCTGCGCATGCGTCTGACGGACTTCTTAATTTTTTTGGGACTGACTGCCGCCATTCCACCCGTGCCGAGATTGATGTCGGCAGGTGCCACATCCCTCTCCAACGATGGGCATATCTGCCATAACGGTCTCAGGACACCAAACTGCCTGCTGCACGGACCCTCTCCTGCTACCTCGGGTGAGCCCCGTAAACCGGTTCTGCTCCGGCGGACCTTCTAAAAAAAAAAAAAAAGAGCCCGCGAAATTCGCGAGTGAGCCCCGCTGAGCGCTAACAATCCGCACATACGGATTCAAACTACTAATAAATATATTTATATATTTAACTACGGGTGAGCCCCGTTTTGCCTAAATTATTTATGGATCCTCCACAACTTCCCTCCAACCAGGAGGAGTTGAAAGCTTGGCTGCTGGCCGCCATTTCCGAAACACTCCCCATCGCGCTTGCGAGCCTTCCGCCAGTCCCCCCGCCGGAACCCCCGGTTCTCTCACCAGTCACCGGCCCACTCCGACGGTTCACACTCGGACCAATCTGAGTCTGCTGGACCATCGCGAAAAAGACCCTTGAAAGGCCAGTCTGAGTCTGCTGGCAAGGGTAAAGGACCAGTTAAAAAATCCTCCAGATACGTTTCAGACCCCAAGGGCGTAGAGGCTTACGACCTGGATGACTACCAGGCTGATTATCCTGAAGAGGAGGATATGGAGTCCACCGGTAACCCACCGGCCACTCCAACTTCAACGGGTGAGCCCTGTTCCGATGCTATGGCGATTGTCCCCCTCACTACCTTGCCTGCGCCGCCATGCTCCCAAGTGTCCGCAGACACCCCTTCACAGATCCTCGACTCTCGGTCTGCCCTTTTTTGACCCGCACACCACCACCCACCCTAGGTCTTCCGCTTGGCTACCACCGGACCACATAGCGGAATTTTTGCGCTTCTGGTTGCGCTGCCCCCTGGACAAAACTGATAGGGTGCGCCTGCGGGCCGAATGTCCTCGCCCGACTCTACCTGACAAGGTGTCACTTACCTTTGAATTTGACGAAGACTTCGTCACCTTCATGGGTAAGGCTGGCAGGGACCCTAGAAAGGGTTTGGAACAGGGTCTCCGCGTCGCCCAGGATAAGCTTCTGGACGTCTCCGGTCCCCTGTCACTTATCTTTATAATGGCGGACGAAGCTCTAGCCAACAACAGCCCGCTTGATCCTGCTCTAGTCCGCGAATGGGCACAGCATGCCCTCTGTTTGTTGGGTAATGCCAACGTTGGCATTTCATCTGAACGCCGTAAGGCGGCACTGTTTCGGCTGGACGCTAAACTCACCAGCATGGCTACCAAGGAATTGGGTCCGGCAGCAAAAGGCTTACTATTCAGGGATCTGTTTATGAGAGACCTTAACCGAAAAGTTAATGTTTATACGAACCTTCAAAAGGTTCAATCAAATATGAAAAGGGTTTTCCACCCCCAAACACGTTTTTCCTCCAGGGCTGGCGCACCAAGAGGTCGGGTCGCCAGCCATTCCAACACTACCTATAGACCTCGCTTCACGCCAAACCAGGACGTGCAATACAGACCCAGCCCGATCCTGGCGCGAGGAGTCCCTGTTGGTCGCGGCTTCAACAGACCCAGACGCCGCTATTCAGCTGGTAAGTGTCCCGGCGCTCCCACTTCCACACATTCCGGTCGCGGGTCGCTTGCGCTATTTCCTTCACAAATGGCGCACACTCACGTCAGACTCGTGGATTCTGCGAACGGTGGCAGGTTTTTTAATAGACTTTTCCAGGCCCCCGTCCAGTCTGTTTCCCCGTCCCCGGCCCGTTACTCCTCAGAAAAGGCGACATTGATAGACCGGGAACTGCGCTCCTTGCAGTCAAAAGGCGCCATTACTCCCGCCCGGGACTCCCCGTGCTTCGTCAGCACTATCTTCCTGGTTCACAAAAAATCTGGGGACCTTTGACCGGTTATAAATCTAAAAACCCTCAACACCTTCGTGGCCTACCGCCACTTCAAAATGGAGGGTATACACCTCCTCAGAGATCTCCTCCGTGACGGAGACTGGTTCACGAGATTGGACCTCACAGACGCTTACCTCACGGTCCCGGTCCATCCCACTCATTGGCCGTACCTGCAGTTTCACTGGCATCGCGACCTCTGGCAGTTCACTTGCCTGCCGTTCGGCCTCAGCTCCGCACCATGGTGCTTTACAAAACTACTCAAACCGGTAATGACCTTTATACGGTCCCAAGGCGTCAGAACAATCATATATCTGGACGACATCCTTATCCTGGCACAGGACCCTGCTCAATCCTCTCAACATACAACCATGGTGGTTACGCTCCTACAAGACTTGGGCTTCGTCATCAACAGAGTCAAATCGGCACTGCGTCCTGCCCAAACCATCACCTTCCTCGGATTCGACATAGACTCGAACTCTTGCCAGCTGCGGCTTCCCCCGCAAAAGCTTCGGGCCATCAAGAAAACCCTACGCGGAGTCCTCACTACGGACACCATCTGCCTCCGAGATTTGGCGAGAGTTGTAGGCCTCCTTTCTTCCTCCATTCAAGCCATCTTCCCTGGTCCATTACACTATCGGGCGATGCAGCGTTTGAAGACCACATACCTTCGTCTCAATCCCTCCTACGACCAGCTGGTTCCCATCACCCCGGAAGTTCGAGTAGAACTCCTATGGTGGTTACGCCATATGGAGGCCTGGAACGGCCGGGCCATCTTCGGCTCACGGACGGATTTCGTTCTGGAATCCGATGCCAGCCAATCGGGCTGGGGAGCGACTTGCGGAACTATATCCACGGGAGGAGCATGGGCTCCGGAGGAACGGCAGCTTCATATCAACTGCCTGGAGCTCATCGCAGGCTCGTTTGCCGTTCGCAGCTTTACCCAGGACCTCAGGGACTGCTCTCTTCTTCTCCGGATGGACAACATCTCTGCGGTCCAATACGTGAACCGACTAGGGGGTTCCCGCTCCAAGCTCCTGTCGGATCTCACGCTTTCCCTCTTCAATTACTGCCTGGATCGGAACATCTCCCTCATGGCGGAATACCTGCCCGGTTCTTCCAATTTTGTGGCGGATTGGTTTTCAAGACATTGGAGGGACTCCAGCGATTGGAAACTGGACGTTATCACCTTCCGCCGCCTGTCAGACCTGAGGGGACCTTTTCATATCGACTTGTTCGCTTCCCGCTTGAATCATCAAACAGAGGCATACTTCAGCTGGCTTCCGGACCCACAGGCGACTGCGGTGGATGCCTTCCTCCAAACATGGCCGCCGTCGGGAGCCTACGCTTTTCCGCCGTTCCCGATGATCACGCGAACGCTCCAGGAAGTCCGCCGACGGGGGATCCGGATTCTTCTTCTCACGCCCTTGTGGCACGCTCAACCCTGGTTTCCACTGACGTTGGAACTCTCCTGCCTCCACCCGCTTCTGCTTCCGTCTTTCCAGTCCATTCTGCTGGATCCCCAAGGCAGGCCACACCCGATGGTTTTGGAGAACAATATTCCCCTGTTGGCATGGACGATTTCAGGGGACCCTGCATGCTGCCGGGGCTATCAGATGCGGCTCGCTCCTTATTGTGGGAATCCTGGGCTCCCGCCACGAGAAAGAGTTATCGTTGCGCCTGGAGAACTTGTCGTAGATGGTGTTTGCAACAACAGGCTGATCCCACTACTGACCCTCTACAGTTGATCCTCAATTTTTTGGCTCCTGTTCCGCTCGGCTATTTCGGCGGCTCACGTTCCCCTGGGTGGCATTCCTGTGGGACGGGACCCTTCCGTATGTCGTCTCCTCTGCGGCATTAGACTCGCTCGCCCGCCGGCTCCTAAATATGTGATATTCTGGGGTGTGGCGCTGATGCTTGAATTCCTGCGTAACTGGCCGGACAATGGTTCACTAACCCTCCGTCAACTCTCGGCTAAATTAACCGTCCTTTTATGTCTGTTTTCCTTTCGGCGTGTTTCTGATGTTAGGGCCTTCGATGCGCACGCTGTGGGTTTCTCCCCTGAGGGTGTCGTCTTCACGCTTACCAGGCGTACTAAAACTCTATCCCGTGAGGTTTTCTACCCTTATTTTCCCTCCGATCCTCTATTGTGTGTTGCTCGTTGTGTTACTACTTACCTCTCTCGTTTGCGTCCTTTGTGCTTCTCTCCGACTGGCCAGCTTTTGGTCTCTTATGTCTCTCCTTACAAGCCTGTCTCCTCTCCTACCCTCTCGAGATGGGTTCGCTGGCTGCTTTCCCTAGCAGGCGTTGCTCCCCATTTTGGCGCTCACTCCGTGCGGGGCGCAGCGGCTTCCTCTGTTGCGAACGCTGAAGGTTCTATGTCTGCTATACTAGAGGCGGCTGATTAGTCTAGGGCGGTTACTTTTCGTACCTTCTATTTCCGTCCTCGTTCTCATGCATCTGGAGCTTTAGTGCAGCTTTAAAACTGCAAAATATGAAGCCTCCTGCCTTGATATAAAATTGTGGATTATTCCAGCCTTGGTGTCAGAATAAAGACAGGAGGCGAATATTTTTCCCGCCCGCCCGGGCCCGGGTTTTTACTGACACTGTTCTGTATTTTCTGCTGTTGAGTACTAAACTTAAAATAAACTTGAAAAAAAGAAAAATTTCCTCCATGAATTTTCAACTAGTAGATTTTATGTATGCTTGATGCTTTTTGTCTAATCTGTTTTTTCATTCCCCTTAGTAGGGTTGCATGTCTCATTAGCCTAACGTCGAACTATTGCCTCGTATTGATTTACTATTGCTATTTTCGTTTTACTGCTTGGTTAATTGGCTGTTGCTTGGCAAGCCTCCATCACATGGTGCTTTCACGTATCCTCTGTTTTCTCCTTAGTTTGACTTGCTTCTGTGGCCCCGTTGGTCTCACATCGTCTCGGATGCCTGTTGGCTTCCAGCTCTGCACCTACGCGTCTCATGGACTTCTGCCTAGTGTGGGCTTTCTCCACTTCGGTTTCCGTTTCTTCCACCTTACCTGGATTTCTGGCTTTTTCTCAGTCACGACTCTCCTGCTCGTTCAGCTTACAACAAAAAGAGGGCGTGGCTAAGGACTTACTACTCTCTTGTTGTTTATTGGTTACTCTGTTGCTATGTAAACTTTCTTTGCTGCTGTTGTTTTAGTAAAGAAAAGAGAATGCAAAATATGAAGCCTCCTGCCTTGATATAAAATTAAGATTATTCCAACACCAAGGCTGGAATAATCCACAATTATACGCAGGCGTACGAGGAAATTCCTATATTGAAGCTATGATCGGGTGAGACCTTGAAAACCTCAGCTATTGAGTATTTGACCCGTTGTTGAAGATAGTTAGTTATTAGGGTTGCACCGATACCGATACTAGTATCGATATCGGTGCCGATACCGGGTACTGCAGGAGTACTTACGCTCGTTGGAAGGCCCCCAGCCGCGGTCACATGGTCCCACGTGGTCGCGGCTGGGGACCTTCCAAGGAGAGCGCGCGCGCGCGAACACTTTCCCGGCTTTGCTGAAGGAAGGTAAGTATGAGCGGAGAGTGCGGGGGGCATTATCCATGAGCTGGGGGGGCAGGATATCCGTGAGCAGGGGGCATATCCGTGAGCAGGGGGCATATCCATGAGCTGGGGGGCAATTATCCATGAGCTGGGGGCATATCCATGAGCTGGGGGGCAGGATATCCATTGAGCAGGGGGGCAGGATATCCATGAGCTGGGGGGGGGCAATTATCCATGAGCTGGGGGCATATCCATGAGAAGGGGGGCAGGATATCCATGAGCAGGGGGGCAAGATATCCATGAGGCAGGGGGGAAATTATCCATGAGCAGGGGGCAATTATCCATGAGCTGGGGGGCAATTATCCATGAGCTGGGGGGCAATTATCCATGAGCAGGGGGGCAATTATCCATGAGCAGGGGGGCAATTATCCATGAGCTGGGGCATATCCATGAGCAGGGGGGCAGGATATCCATGAGCAGGGGGGCAATTATCCATGAGCTGGGGGGCAATTATCCATGAGCTGGGGGCATATCCATGAGCTGGGGGGCAGGATATCCATGAGCAGGGGGGCAGGATATCCATGAGCTGGGGGCAATTATCCATGAGCTGTGGGGCAATTATCCATGAGCTGGGGGCATATCCATGAGAAGGGGGGCAGGATATCCATGAGCAGGGGGCAAGATATCCATGAGCAGGGGGGCAATTATCCATGAGCAGGGGGGCAATTATCCATGAGCTGGGGGGCAATTATCCATGAGCTGGGGGCATATCCATGAGCAGGGGGGCAGGATATCCATGAGCAGGGGGCAGTATATCCATGAGCTGGGGGGCAATTATCCATGAGCTGGGGGCATATCCATGAGCAGGGGGGCAGGATATCCATGAGCAGGGGGGCAGTATATCCATGAGCAGGGGGGCAATTATCCATGAGCTGGGGGCATATCCATGAGCTGGGGGGCAGGATATCCATGAGCAGGGGGGCAGGATATCCATGAGCTGGGGGCAATTATCCATGAGCTGGGGGCATATCCATGAGAAGGGGGGCAGGATATCCAAGGCAGGGGGGCAAGATATCCATGAGCAGGGGGGAAATTATCCATGAGCAGGGGGCAATTATCCATGAGCTGGGGGGCAATTATCCATGAGCTGGGGGGCAATTATCCATGAGCAGGGGGGGCAATTATCCATGAGCAGGGGGGCAATTATTCCATGAGCTGGGGGCATATCCATGAGCAGGGGGGCAGGATATCCATGAGCAGGGGGGCAATTATCCATGGCTGGGGCAATTATCCATGAGCTGGGGGCATATCCATGAGCTGGGGGGCAGGATATCCATGAGCAGGGGGGCAGGATATCCATGAGCTGGGGGCAATTATCCATGAGCTGTGGGGCAATTATCCATGAGCTGGGGGCATATCCATGAGAAGGGGGGCAGGATATCCATGAGCAGGGGGGCAAGAATATCCATGAGCAGGGGGCAATTATCCATGAGCAGGGGGGCAATTATCCATGAGCTGGGGGGCAATTATCCATGAGCTGGGGGCATATCCATGAGCAGGGGGGCAGGATATCCATGAGCAGGGGGGCAGTATATCCATGAGCTGGGGGGCAATTATCCATGAGCTGGGGGCATATCCATGAGCAGGGGGGCAGGATATCCATGAGCAGGGGGGCAGTATATCCATGAGCAGGGGGGCAATTATCCATGAGCTGGGGGGCAATTATCCATGAGCAGGGGGGGCAATTATCCATGAGCAGGGGGGGCAATCCATGAGCTGGGGGCATATCCATGAGCTGGGAGGCAGGATATCCATGAGACCTGGGGGCTTTATAGGAGGTTTGTTCTTATTGGAAAGCGTCACATGACATAAAATAAAAGTATCGGTACTCGGTATCGATGAGTACTTGAACAAAAGTATCTGTACTCGTACTCGGTCTTAAAAAAGTGGTATCGGTGCATCCCTATTATATATATGTATATATGTGTGGAAAAGAAGGGCTGAAACATTCGACATTATACTCCTGATGAAGTGGGACAGACGTGTCCACAAAACGCCTCGAGTGGACTTTTAAAGAACAATTTGAACATGTGACGGTGTGCTCCCCGGGAAGAGACTGATCCCAGAAAATCTGAGACCATCGAGGGTGGATCTTGGACGATTTCAGACGTTAATTGCGGGAGGTCTGAGCCATTGTGGCCTATGTTCATATGCACATTTTGTTATGTGCCTTGGAGAGTGTGAGTTTGTTTTTTGTTGCATTTTTTTATGGAATATTTTATGAAAATACTACACAATGTGCGCTTTCTATGATTCTATTCCAGATCAGAGTTTATTTGTCTATAAAGGATTTTACCAGGAAGGATACATTGACATTTCTCTCGTTTTCAAGTATGAGTAAAGGCTGAGTACAGAATTGGTGATCCAACTAATTGCTACCAATTTATTGTATGCACGATTTGTGCCATTCTTCATCTTATTCAGAGTCCAGGCCGGGGTTTACATGTGTGCGCTCCAGTCCTCTGGTTCAGTCCATGCCAGGATTCACTGCAGCCCGACCAATCTGAGCACGTGACCCATGAGCTCCTCCCTATATAAGACCTCCACTCATATGCTGTAATGCAGGGCTTGACAAAGCCAGGAGCCTGGTAGCCACTGGCTCCTAGAATTTTACTCCTGGCTCTTAAATTTCCAGTTTTATTTTACACCAATCTAAAAGCAGTCTTTGGCATCTAAAATCATTTCGGGCCCTATTACATTCTTCACGCACAATTGTGCGCGTGCGCAAAAATGCATTAACGCATGGGGCAAAACCCTTTGCTCTGAACATCGTATTACGACGTTCGTGTGCAAAATGTGCGTTAACATCTAACGCGAGTGACCCTGCGCAAACCCTTTGCGAGCGCAATTTAGTGCGCGCATCCTATACTTTGTGAGCGCAAATGCGTTTGTGCGCTGCTACGCGCATGGTATTACAATATTAGCGCAAAATTTAACGGACGTTTGCGACATAATTTTAATGTCTTTGAAAAGCTGGTGGTAACGGCAAATTGTAACAACCTGACCGCACCGAACTGCGGATTCACAGCCGAGAACGACGATGCGCAGGTTTTTTTTACTACATCCGTCAAAAATGACGGCCACTGCCTTGTCTTCGGTCAGAACGTACGTCTGTTGTGCGCAGTCCACACAAAATGACGGACTCGCGTTAAAAATTACATTGCGCTCACTGATTTCTGGGCGCAACGATACTCTGCGCGCATTTTTACACACCGGTTTTACGAGCCCAATTCCCCACGGATGAAAAACTGCTCGACGAATGTAATTCCAGCGGGGATTTTTGAGCATTTAACGTTTAAAGGGACACTCTACTCAAAAAATCACCCCCCGTTTTTTTATCCTAACCTATCCCTATTCCCTTAATAAATCTTTAGTTTTTATTTATTTTTTTGTAACTGTAATACTTACCCTAAAATCCACTTCTTTCCAGCGGCGTCTTTTTTTTTTCTTTATACTCACCTCCCTCCTCTTCCGCTCCCGTCCTTCTTGATGCTTCTTGGCTTCTGGTTTACGTGAGAAGCGCGCATGCGCACCTCTCACATAAGCCAGCCAATCGGCAGGCTTCCTCCCGGCTCCCTCTGAGGATTAGTGTTGAGCGCAAGAGGATGCGCGCAACACTAACCCTCAGAGGGAGCCGCCAGCTTCTGCGGTGAGTTGGAGACGTCATTGCGCTGAAAGCTGAAAGCGCGATGACGTCTCCTACTCGGCAAAAGTCGGCAGAAGCGGGAAATATGATTCCCGCTCTACTGACTGACAGCTGGGAGGGCGGAGTAAACTCCTCTGCCTCTCTCAGCTGTTTTCAGCCTTTTCTGCCGAACGGCTGAGCGGAGGGAGGGGGGACAGAGGGCAGGATACTCCGGGCATCATGACCACCTAAAATAGCTTAGGTGGTCATGTTGCCTAGAGTGTCCCTTTAAGGCTACGCGCACAAAACACGCGTTTAGCATGCGTTTTTGCGTTAAGAATATAATAGCACCCCCTAGTTGGCTTCATTGTTTTCTTCCTGTCTCCTACATTTAATGTAACTATATCCAGCCCTGGTGTATGTATTTATATATGAGGTCTCGTGTGTGTGTAAATAGGGCGTCCAATGACAACAGAGCAAAGAAAATAAGTATACAAATAAAACATTATCGTCAGTTTCCCCTCATTGTTCCGCGCTCTGTTTTCTGTATTCCTATACGTCAGTTTCCCCTCATTGTTCCGCGCTCTGTTTGCTGTATTCCTATACGTCCGTTTCCCCTCATTGTTCCGCGCTCTGTTTGCTGT
>RXON01002810.1:0-37376 GCA_009667805.1 Leptobrachium leishanense | reverse complement strand
ATTTTCTCAGCAAAAACTAACCCCCACTGCTATAAATACCCCCAAACCCCCCAATAAATATCTCCTCAGCAAAAAAACTACCCCCACTGCTATAAATACCCCCAAACCCCCAATAAATATCTCCTCAGCAAAAACTAACCCCCACTGCTTTAAATACCCCCAAACCCCCAATAAATATCTCCTCAGCAAAAACTAACCCCCACTGCTATAAATACCCCCAAGCCCCCAATAAATATCTCCTCAGCAAAAAACTAACCCCCACTGCTATAAATACCCCAAACCCCACCAATAAATATCTCCTCAGCAAAAACTAACCCCCACTGCTATAAATACCCCCAAGCCCCCCAATAAATATCTCCTCAGCAAAAAACTAACCCCCACTGCTTTAAATACCCCCAAACCCCCAATAAATATCTCCTCAGCAAAAACTAACCCCCACTGCTATAAATACCCCCAAGCCCCCCAATAAATATCTCCTCAGCAAAAAACTAACCCCCACTGCTATAAATACCCCAAACCCCCAATAAATATCTCCTCAGCAAAAAACTAACCCCCACTGCTATAAATACCCCCAAACCCCCAATAAATATCTCCTCAGCAAAAAACTAACCCCCACTGCTATAAATACCCCCAAGCCCCCAATAAATATCTCCTCAGCAAAAAACTAACCCCCACTGCTTTAAATACCCCCAAACCCCCCAATAAATATTTTCTCAGCAAAAACTAACCCCCACTGCTATAAATACCCCCAAGCCCCCCAATAAATATCTCCTCAGCAAAAAACTAACCCCCACTGCTTTAAATACCCCCAAACCCCCCAATAAATATTTTCTCAGCAATAACCCCCACTGCTTTAAATACCCCCAAGCCCCCCAATAAATATCTCCTCAGCAAAAAACTAACCCCCACTGCTATAAATACCCCCAACCCCCAATAAATATCTCCTCAGCAAAAAACTAACCCCCACTGCTTTAAATACCCCCAAACCCCCAATAAATATCTCCTCAGCAAAAAACTAACCCCCACTGCTATAAATACCCCCAAGCCCCCAATAAATATCTCCTCAGCAAAAAACTAACCCCCACTGCTATAAATACCCCAAACCCCACCAATAAATATTTTCTCAGCAAAAACTAACCCCCACTGCTATAAATACCCCCAAACCCCCCAATAAATATCTCCTCAGCAAAAAACTAACCCCCACTGCTATAAATACCCCAAACCCCCCAATAAATATCTCCTCAGCAAAAAACTAACCCCCACTGCTTTAAATACCCCCAAACCCCCAATAAATATCTCCTCAGCAAAAACTAACCCCCACTGCTATAAATACCCCCAAGCCCCCCAATAAATATCTCCTCAGCAAAAAACTAACCCCCACTGCTATAAATACCCCAAACCCCACCAATAAATATTTTCTCAGCAAAAACTAACCCCCACTGCTATAAATACCCCCAAACCCCTCAATAAATATCTCCTCAGCAAAAACTAACCCCGCCACAATAAATACCCCCAAACCCCACCAATAAATATCTCCTCAGCAAAAAACTAACCCCCACTGCTATAAATACCCCCAAACCCCCAATAAATATCTCCTCAGCAAAAAACTAACCCCCACTGCTATAAATACCCCCAAGCCCCCCAATAAATATCTCCTCAGCAAAAACTAACCCCCACTGCTTTAAATACCCCCAAACCCCCCAATAAATATTTTCTCAGCAAAAACTAACCCCCACTGCTATAAATACCCCCAAACGCCCCAATAGCAAACACTAACCCCTGCAATAACTAACCTAGCAAAACGAACCCCCTGCAATAAATATCCCCTCAGCAAAAACTAACCCCCCGCAATAAATACCCCCAAACAAATATCCCCTCAGCTAAAACTTAACCCCCACTGCAATAAGTACCCCCAAACACCCCACAATAAATATCCCCCCAGTAAAAACTAACCCCTCCACAATAAATGCCCCCCAAAGCCCCCCCCCCTGCAATAAATATCCCAGCAGGAAAATTTATCAGCTTTTTTCACCTAGTGGAGTGATTTAGAAATGCTCTAATCAGGATTTTGTGACATGAAAGGGTTGGAATTGATATTAATTACTGCAGAAGAAACTAACATGTATTTATATCTGGATTTAACCCCTCCCTTTTATTTTATGTTCCCTTTCTGTGTTTTGAAAAATAAAATAAAAAAATAAAAAAATTTACAATCTCTTAAATCTAATTTTCTTCAAATCGCTTGTTAGGCTCGGGTCAGATGAGCGCATTTTGTACGGACGTACTTACTGACTGACAAGAAGGTAGTGGCCACACAGTCCGTTTTTTCACTGACGTATTTTTTTGACTGATGTAGCAGGGAAAATTAATTACAATGAAAGAACATTCTGTCTGTCAAAAATGCTGGACGTATAAATGCTGGACGTGTAAATGCTGGACGTGTAAATGCTGGACGTGTAAATGCTGGACGTTAATGCTGGACGTATAAATGCTGGACGTGTAAATGCTGGACGTGTAAATGCCTGGACGTGTAAATGCTGGACGTAATAAATGCTGGACGTGTAAATGCTGGACGTGTAAACGCTGGACCGTGTAAAATGCTGGACGTGTAAATGCTGGACGTATAAATGCTGGACGTATAAATGCTGGACGTGTAAATGCAGGACGTATAAATGCCTGACGTATAAATGCTGGACATATAAATGCTGGACGTATAAATGCTGGACGTATAAATGCTGGACGTATAAATGCTGGATGTGTAAATGCTGGACGTGTAAACGCTGGACGTGTAAATGCTGGACGTATAAATGCAGTCCATCTGACCACGCTCCATCACTCACACACAAAGCTATGCGGACGTTGTCGACGTGGCGCACTCCGCACGTCCGTTCTAGCAGTATTACGTTCTTGCCTAACCTGCGTCCGTTTGCAGCGTCCGTCATGCGTCCGCAGTTCTGTGCGGACGTACTTCGTGTGTGGGGCTCCATTTAACACAATTGTATGCTATCACGGACGTACTTATGTGCGGCAACACGGACGTTAACACTGCGCTCGTCTGACCCCAGCCTTAAAATGGAATTTTTCTTGCCTTAAGTTCTGCAAATTTATCTATCACCGCTTTTACATCAATTGCCTCAAAGGATTCCCTTTCAATACTTAACCCATTCTGTCCCTTTGATGCGCTGAGAAATGACATCATTTCCTCTTACTGAGTGAACAGATTGTATCAGACACTGCAGCAGTAAGTGTGGTGTACTGTTACTTTAAGAGGACACTCTGGCTTTGCTTACTGAGAACTCTATGGTCAGCAGCCAGTCTAGATCCGGTTTCAGTAGCTTACAGTTAGTTGCTGATTACCCTGGAGCTGAAAAAGAGCTGCTCCATGAACCTGCTATAAACTGGCGATTGTTCCTGTTATATTTGTACACTGGAAACACTACATGGTGTCAGAAGTGAAAGAGTCTCTTGCCTGAGGAAAGCCATTGTGACAAGGACTTTTTGCAGTTGATCCAGCTGCAGCATGGAGATTTTCAGACCACCTGAAGCTCTTCAGTTCACAGGAAATGTCAGTGAAAACTGGAGGAGATGGCAGCAAAGATTTTCAATTTATGGTCACGTTATTGACCTTGGCTTTTCCAACCTCTGCTCCATTTCTGAGTTCACCTGTCACCCTTTCCCCATCTCTGACCACCACCTTCTCTCTTTCAACCTATCTGGACTTCCTAAACACCCTGCTCCCCCACCCCGCACACCCAGCTCCCCCACCCCGCACACCCTGCTCCCCCACCCCACACACCCTGCTCCCCCACCCCACACACCCTGCTCCACCCACCCCGCACACACACTCGCAGAAATCTACATGCTGTGGATCCCCATCAATTCTCCAATCAAACACAACCCCATCATCATCTCTATACACAACCTCACAGCATCTCTATACACAGCCTCACAGCATCTCTATACACAGCCTCACAGCATCTCTATACACAGCCTCACAGCATCTCTATACACAGCCTCACAGCATCTCTACACAACCTCACAGCATCTCTATACACAGCATCTCTATACACAACCTCACAGCATCTCTATGCACAGCCTCACAGCATCTCTATACACAACCTCACAGCATCTCTATACACAACCTCACAGCATCTCTATACACAGCCTCACAGCATCTCTATGCACAGCCTCACAGCATCTCTATACACAACCTCACAGCATCTCTATACACAGCATCTCTATACACAACCTCACAGCATCTCTATGCACAGCCTCACAGCATCTCTATACACAACCTCACAGCATCTCTATACACAACCTCACAGCATCTCTATACACAGCATCTCTATACACAACCTCACAGCATCTCTATACACAGCATCTCTATACACAGCCTCACAGCATCTCTATACACAACCTCACAGCATCTCTATACACAACCTCACAGCATCTCTATACACAGCATCTCTATACACAACCTCACAGCATCTCTATACACAGCATCTCTATACACAGCCTCACAGCATCTCTATACACAGCCCCATCAGCATCTCTATACACAGCATCTCTATACACAACCTCACAGCATCAGAGACTCTCCCCTTTTAAGCGGTGCCTGGCTTTTTTTTGTGGGACCTCCCGATCGGGAGGGAGAGGGATCCGAACGGACCCTCCCCCCTCCCTTCCAGGCGATCTCCCGGCATTGCTGGGGGGTCGCCTGGAAATGACGTCATCGCGCATGGCGCGATGACGTCATTTACGTCGGGAGGAGCTTGACTTCAGCGGCTGAGGACGCTGAAGGCAGAACGCCGCGGGACCCCGGACAGAGAGGTGAGTATCTCCGCTGGGGGTCCCGCAAAGCTGATGACGTGTGGGACACGTCCTCCTCAGCATACAGCGGGAGTAACTGAGGTCGTGTCCCACACGTCGTCAGCAGTGAAGGGGTTAAAAACTTATTTTTTCAAAAACTTTTTGTCCTTGTTTCCTGTCCCCCAGGGCACTACCCGGACCCAGACATTGTTTTTAAGTGTTTCTATACATCCTAGAAATCCGCCACTTCACGGGCAGGTTATGGGGACCTCCTAGGCACGATATTTGAAGGAATTTTTCATTTTTATTTTTAACCCTTATTTCATGGAAAACTCACTGTCCCTTTAAAAACGTTTTTTTTAAAACTTTTTGTCCTTGTTTCCTGTCCCCCAGGGCACTCCCCGGACCCCCATACACCTTTTATGGCAAATATTTAGCCATAAAATATATACAGTATATATATGCCCTCTCGAATTCTGAGTCCGATTTGACTTGTATTGAGTTCGAGTTCGAATGCGAACCGAACTCGGGGGTATTCGGCTCATCCCTACCCCAGAATAGTGACCTTCTACTTCAGCACAGAGACCTTCTACCTCAGCACAGAGACCTTCTTCCCCAGAACAGTAACCTTCTACCCCAGCACAGTGACCTTCTACACCAGTACAGAGATCTTCTACCCCAGTACAGTGACCTTTTATTTACCCCAGCACTTAGACCTTCTACCCCAGCACAGTGACCTTTTACCCCAGCACAGAGACCTTCTACCCCAGCACAGAGACCTTCTACCTCAGCACAGTGACCTTCTACCCCAGCACAGAGACCTTCTACCCCAGCACAGTGACCATCTACCCCAGCACAGAGACCTTCTACCCCAGCACAGTGACCTTCTACCCCAGCACAGAGACCTTCTACCTCAGCACAGTGACCTTCTACCCCAAGCACAGAGACCTTCTACCCCAGCCACAGTGACCATCTACCCCAGCACAGAGACCTTCTACCCCCACAGTGACCTTCTACCCCAGTACAGTGACCTTTTATTTACCCCAGCACTGAGACTTCTACCCCAGCACAGTGACCATCTACCCCAGCACAGAGACCTTCTACCCCAGTACAGTGACCTTTTATTTACCCCAGCACTGAGACCTTCTACCCCAGCACAGTGACCTTTTACCCCAGCACAGTGACCTTCTACCCCAGCAAAGAGACCTTCTACCTCAGCATAGAGACTTTCTACCCCAGCACAGTGACCTTCTACCCCAGCACAGTGACCTTCTACCCCAGCACAGAGACCTTCTACCCCAGAATAGTGACCTTCTACCCCAGAATAGTGACTTTCTACGCCAGAACAGTGACCTTCTACCCCAGCACTGAGACCTTCTACCCCAGAACAGTGGTGATCTTCTACCCCAGAATAGTGACCTTCTACCCCAGACTAGTGACCTTCTACCCCAGAATAGTGACCTTCTACCCCAGCACAGTGACCTTCTACCCCAGAATAGTAGCCTTCTACCCCAGCACAGCGCTTCTACCCCAGAACAGTGACCTTCTACCCCAGAACAGTGACCTTCTACCCATCACAGAGACCTTCTACCCCAGAACAGTGACCTTCTACCCCAGCACTGAGACCTTCTACCCCAGCACTGAGACCTTCTACCCCATCATAGAGACCTTCTACCCCAGCACAGTGAGCTTCTACCCCAGCAGTGACCTTCTACCCCAGCAAAGAGACCTTCTACCCCAGAACAGTGACCTTCTACCCCAGAACAGTGACCTTCTACCCCAGCACTGAGACCTTCTACCCCAGCACAGAGACCTTCTACCCTAGCACAGTGACCTGCTACCCCATCACAGTGACCTTCTACCCCAGCACAGAGACCTTCTACCCTAGCACAGTGACCTGCTACCCCATCACAGTGACATTCTACCCCAGCACAGAGACCTTCTACCCCAGAACAGTGACCTTCTACCCCAGCACAGAGACCTTCTACCCCAGCACAGTGACCTTCTACCCCAGCACAGAGACCTTCTACCCCAGAACAGTGACCTTCTACCCCAGCACAGAGACCTTCTACACCAGAACAGTGACCTTCTACCCCAGCACAGAGACCTTCTACCCCAGCACAGACACCTTCTACCTCAGCATAGAGACCTCCAAAGGAAGCAGATCTTTAAAGGGACGAGCAGCTCTTTCTAAACCATATTGTGACATTGGGCTCATTCATTTGCTTTATATCTCAATCAGCCGCTGTCTCAGTGTTTTGAAAAAAATAAATATATTGCATTCACAAATGTATATAATGTATATAATGATATCACAAATGATAAATGTATTAAAGTTACCTGGTCCCAGTCTATATACCATCACACACACACACACACACTATATACCCTCACACACACAATGTATGCATACTATATACCATCACACACACACATTATATACCCTCACACACACACTGTATGCATACTATATACCATCACACACACACATTATATACCCTCACACACACACTGTATGCATACTATATACCATCACACACACACACACTATATACCCTCACACACACACTGTATGCATACTATATACCCTCACACACACAATGTATGCATACTATATACCATCACACACACATTATATACCCTCACACACACACTGTATGCATACTATATACCATCACACACACACACACACATTATATACCCTCACACACACACTGTATGCATACTATATACTGTCACACACACACACATTATATACCCTCACACACACAATGCATGCATACTATATACCATCACACACACACACATTATATACCCTCACACACACACTGTATGCATACTATATACCATCACACACACACACACATTATATACCCTCACACACACACTGTATGCATACTATATACCGTCACACACACACACATTATATACCCTCACACACACACTGTATGCATACTATATACCGTCACACACACACATTATATACCCTCACACACACACTGTATGCATACTATATACCGTCACACACACACACATTATATACCCTCACACACACACTGTATGCATTCTATATACCGTCACACACACACACATTATATACCCTCACACACACTGTATGCATACTATATACCGTCACACACACACATTATATACCCGCACACACACACACACTGTATGCATACTATATACCGTCACACACACACATTATATACCCTCACACACACACACACTGTATGCATACTATATACCGTCACACACACACATTATATACCCTCACACACACACTGTATGCATACTATATACCGTCACACACACACATTATATACCCTCACACACACACTGTATGCATACTAATATACCGTCACACACACACACATTATATACCCTCACACACACACACTGTATGCATACTATATACCGTCACACACACACTATATACCCTCCCACAGTCACACACACTCTATGCATACGATATACTAGAGATGTGCATTCGTTAATTCGTATTTCGGAAGTACTTCCAAAATAACTAACCGATAAGATCCGAATTCGAAACTAAACAAAATGGTATCTAACAAATTTAATTTGTTTTACACTGTGTTATCATAAAATACATTTTCTTTTATGTTCCGGAATTCAAATCGATATTAACTACCGAATCGACATCTGATATTTCAACTATCGAATTGATCTTAAATTGAAATACATACAATATAAGTAATACAGTCAGCAAACAACTTTATGAAACAAATTAATTTTGTTTCACTGTTTCACAAGCACCTGTCCCGGCTAAATTGACTCAAATACTAAATCTGTGACACAGCTTAATATTTAACCCTAGATTGTCTTTTAACAGCAAAATTTAATCAATTGGGATTTTATTTAGTGATCCAAAATTCTAATTGATTGCAACTATCAAATTGATTTATGAAATTCGAATCGATACGAAATTTCAAATTGATACAAAACAAAACAAAATATGAAACGAAATTTGTTCCGAAAAGAGAAACGAAATTCTGAAAACAAAATTATTTAGAAACGAATCTAAACTAAATGAATTTTTCAGCCGTGCACACCCCTACTACATACCTTCACATGTGCACACTCACATACTGTATACATACTATATACCCTCACACACACATACTGTATACATACTATACCCTCCCTCAATAAAATACATAAGCGGCATACTACTGTATACACCCTCACAATACCGGCCGTCATTTTGAGATTCCAAGGAGCCAAGACACAAACAAACAGAGCTCCCTGGAACCAGGTGCCATCTTGGGACACCAAATAACCGCATGGCCATAAAACACCGGCGGCATTTTGGAACTCACTTCCACAGACTTTTTGGAGGAGAAGCAAAGGACTTGGCAGGAAGAATAGTAGAAGAAAAGAAAATGTAGTGGCTGTTTGATCTTGCCTTAATGGCTAATAAATTGATGCCACTGGAAGCTGGTATTTTTATCAAATTTCAAAATGAATAAACAATTGAAAATAGGAACTAACAATAATCTTTATTAGACATATACATATTAGTTAAAATAGTGTGGAGTGGATACAATGGTTTGGCAATTATATGATATGTATCGGTGGATACCTTATGACAGTCTAAACCCTTTGACCATATGTCAGGCGTTGGTATTATCGTATGGATAGTCTATTGGGTATGTCTTATATAATGTGTAACCCTATGGAATTAAGCAAGCATTGGATACTATTGATTTTTGACTTGGCAGGAACCTTATGACTGATGAAGCTGCAAATTAGAGTGGCGAAACGTGTCTCATCTTACCTTATCATCATCTTCCATTACTTTTTATACCTTATAATACATTCTGATCTATTTATTTTATATATTATTTTAGCTGTTTTGCCTTTAATAAATACTTATATTTCTAAGTAATCCCCATTTTATGAGTGTTTCATAACATCCCCTGTGGGGAGACTTAAATCCATAGCTAGTATGGAGGCGAAATAACAAAGTGGAGGCACTGTAAAGAAACAACCCAAGGGGGGAAGGAAGTTACCCTTAATAAACATCCAGCGCTTAAACACTAGAGACATATAGGCTCCAACAACGGTGAGTGTTTTTAATCCCATCTCCATTCAATACGCTTTAAAAGTACAGAATATACAACATTATGTGATTCTTTCTGCATTTATTACAAGGAATCATAAGACGATACCACAGAATAGGGCAGTGCCGCCCTAGAGTAATTGGCACAAGGCACTAAAAACAGAGCCGGTATTACCAGCTCTGTAAAATGTGAGTGTAACAGCAACTGGGGTGCACTGGTCTCCAGCTTGTGGACCAGACCAAAAGCTGCTACAGCGTCCGTCCCTTCTCTTCAGCCAAGCTGATCCGTAGCAGCTTTTCTTCTCACAACCCTCAGACAGAACTTGAGGGAGTGCAATGAATCTCTCCCCAAAACACCAGAAACGCACTTAGTACAGGGGAAAATGAATGAATGAATCGTTAATGAAATTGTGAGCAGTTTTATGGACAGCAGAGGGTGGTAACATGACACAATCAACAGAATCCATTATCTACATGAGTTGCATTCCTAGACAAAACATTGAAACCTAAGTAGTTACACAATAGACGGGATTAACAAACATATCATTGGATTAAACTAAGAACAAACAGATAGAGATACACTACGTCTACATTGTATCTCTAACACAAATTAACTCCTAAAATACAGTATCAAGATTGAATGTATTTGTAACTCATTAACCGTTAGGTGACCCTTATGCTCATTGACCATGAGAACTGTCTTTGCCAACTTGGTCCACGATCTCTTGGCAAGAGGCCAGCATTTACACCTCTCCAACAGACACAGAGGCCAAGTAAAGTGTGGGCAAGGAGGGTGAGGGCATAAAGGTAGAGGGAGCTTTGGTTACAGAGGGTGAGGGCACAAAGGTAGAGGGAGCTTTGGTTACAGTGAGTTTGCACGTTATACATCTTTCCCATAAAAAAGCACGTTATACATCTTTCCAACAAAGGCACTTTACGGTTACAGACTATACTGCACTATGGATTTTTCACTTTTTTCTTATCTTTTTCAAAAATATTCTGGAATTTACCAAAACGGACTAAAATAAGAGAAATATAAGTATTTTGTATTGATTTATTAATACCTTTTAAAGACTTAAAGCCTTTTATTGGAAAACAAGAACCAACCAGCAAAGAAGCACTGATCACTTTGTCACTTTATTACACCGTTTTACAGGTCACAGTCTTCTCTGGTTTTATTATTACATGTGAGCACTTTATTACATTGTTTTATTGCATCCAGCAGCATTTTATTGGTTTGCTACATTTTTGGTTTCCAGTATTTCTGTGAAAACAAACAGCAATCAAAGGAATCTGTTACACAGCACTGAGCACTTTGTCACTGTATTATATTGTTTTACAGATTACTTTTCCTTCTGGCTTTATTATCGCAAGAGGGCGCTGTATTTCATTGCTTTATCATATACATTTGTATTGTCCTATCGCATATAGCAGCATTGTTTTTCGGAATGTTATACAGGGTTGTTCAAAGAGAGCCGAATTGGCACCGAACAGTGAATTACCAAGTACGGTGCAATTTCCGAGCCGTTCGGCTATTTAGAGAGCAGGCAAATTGCCAAATTTTGGTGAATTGCCCTCAAACACTCTCTCATTCCCTGCACTTCAGGGAATCAAAGTTCCCCATCCTGTGGTGAATTCAGCATTCACTGCAGGGTCCCCGAAATGCAGGGAATCGGCCTCCAAATGCTGCCACAAACCCACCTCCGACCTGCCACAAACCTGTCGCCTGCTGCCACCAACTCGCCAAACATCTGCTGCAAACCCACCAGAGGGCCGCCAAACGCAGCCGACAAGCCGCCAGACGGGTATATAAATCGAAACGCTGTTTGCAAAAAAACTAATGAACGAAAATGTCTGCAATTTACATATAAGATGCTATGAATGATAATTAAAGGTCTGTTACAGAAAAAGAAAAAACAATTTAAAAAATATTTTAAGAAAAAGGAAAAGAAATTGCAGAAAAAATCTCAAAAAATGGCTAAAAGATCCTATAAATAAAGAGACTTTTTGCTGCAGATTAAAATAATAATTGGTTTATTAGATATTGGATTAAAACGGGAATATTTTTAACATTGAAGCCTATGGGATTCGCCTGAATAAACCTGTCGAATGAAACCACTGAACATCAGGGCACCGTATTTCACTGCTGCCGAACAGGCACCGTATTTCACTGCCATCGAAAAGGCACTGTATTTCACTGCCGCCAAACAGGCACTGTATTTCACTGCCGCCGAACAGGCACTGCGTTTCACTGCCGCCGAACAACACTGTATTTCACTGTCATCGATGTGTGTGAGTGCCTTTAAGAGCACCATGTGTATGTATTCCCCTAATATCCTTCAAATTAGTTAAATTCCTGTTGGATTGTAAATGTCTTTACCAAAAGGAACATTTTGGGCTGTTTCTGTGTTTATTTTGAGCCGTCAGTTAGGAGATAATCATAACATGTAAATTAGGTATGACCTCATCCCGTCAGCCCGGGCTCCATGCTCAGACCACGAGCAGCAGGGGGAAGGCAGGCCATGTCCAAAGCTCTCAGATTTTCTCTTTTTTAGAGTTCTAAAACAATTTAAAAGTTCTGTAAACTTGTTTTTGTGTTTAGTTTAACCTTAAGATGTAGTTTGTCATGTTAGTTTCTCTAGGAGTAAAATGTAATCATATTTTATATGGGATGGCTATTTTTATTTTTTGGATTATTTGAAGTTTGTATAGTTAATACAGAGTAAAGCAGCTCTTTTGTTTAACACAGGGCTTTGATTGTAAAATATCAGCAAAACAAGTGATAAACCTGTGTTAACTCAATGCTTGGTCTGTGCAGGTGGATGTCACAGAGGATCCTCTTATTGTCGTGTTTTATATGTGTTTTTATTCAGATGCACGTGTGCATAGATCCACGAGATTAAAAACCATGATTGCAGTTATCCAGATTCCGGTCTCATCCTTGATGCACAACACAACGCAGAGTACATTATGAACAGGCGGCAGGGTGTAACCTGTCCACATGGTAGCTGAGCTACACTAGCTTCACTTTACTCTTTACTATTGCTTCTTTATCAGTCATGGACACCTCAAGTCCCACGCTTCCTTTCCCGCTGACCCTGAGGTCAGACCAGCTTGAGGTGTACAGACCTGCTTGAGGGGTAAAGACCAGCTTGAGGGTTAAAGAGTAAAGACCAGCCTGAGGGTTACAGACCTGCTTGAGGAGTACAGACCAGCCTGAGGGGTACAGACCAGGTTGAGGGGTACAGACCTGCCTGAGGTGGTACAGACCAGCCTGAGGTTGTACAGACCAGTCTGAGGGGTACACACCTGCTTGAGGGGTACAGACCAGCCTGAGGGGTACACACCTGCTTGAGGGGTAAGACCAGCCTGAGGGGTAAAAAAGACCTGCCTGAGGTGTACAGACCAGCCTGAGAGGTAAAGACCTGTCTGAGGTGTACAGACCAGCCTGAGGTGTACAGACCAGCTTGAGGGGTACAGACCAGCTTGAGGTGCACAGACCAGCTTGAGGGGTACAGACCAGCTTGAGGTGTACAGACCAGCTTGAGGGGTACAGACCAGCTTGAGGTGTACAGACCAGCCTGAGAGGTAAAGACCTGTCTGAGGTGTACAGACCAGCCTGAGGTGTACAGACCAGCTTGAGGGGTACAGACCAGCTTGAGGTGTACAGACCAGCTTGAGGGGTAAAGACCTGTCTGAGGTGTAACAGACCAGCCTGAGGTGTACAGACCAGCTTGAGGGGTACAGACCAGCTTGAGGGGTACAGACCAGCCTGAGGTGTACAGACCAGCTTGAGGGGTAAAGACCTGTCTGAGGTGTACAGACCAGCCTGAGGTGTACAGACCAGCTTGAGGTGTACAGACCTGCCTGAGGGGTACAGACCAGCCTGAGGTGTACAGACCAGCTTGAGGTGTACAGACCAGCTTGAGGGGTAAAGACCAGCTTGAGGGGTAAAGACCAGTGACCAGCCTGAGGGTTACAGACCTGCTTGAGGAGTACAGACCAGCCTGAGGGGTACAGACCAGGTTGAGGGGTACAGACCTGCCTGAGGTGTACAGACCAGCCTGAGGTGTACAGACCAGTCTGAGGGGTACACACCTGCTTGAGGGGTACAGACCAGCCTGAGGGGTACACACCTGCTTGAGGGGTACAGACCAGCCTGAGGGGTAAAAAAGACCTGCCTGAGGTGTACAGACCAGCCTGAGAGGTAAAGACCTGTCTGAGGTGTACAGACCAGCCTGAGGTGTACAGACCAGCTTGAGGGGTACAGACCAGCTTGAGGTGCACAGACCAGCTTGAGGGGTACAGACCAGCTTGAGGTGTACAGACCAGCTTGAGGGGTACAGACCAGCTTGAGGTGTACAGACCAGCCTGAGAGGTAAAGACCTGTCTGAGGTGTACAGACCAGCCTGAGGTGTACAGACCAGCTTGAGGGGTACAGACCAGCTTGAGGTGTACAGACCAGCTTGAGGGGTAAAGACCTGTCTGAGGTGTACAGACCAGCCTGAGGTGTACAGACCAGCTTGAGGGGTACAGACCAGCTTGAGGGGTACAGACCAGCCTGAGGTGTACAGACCAGCTTGAGGGGTAAAGACCTGTCTGAGGTGTACAGACCAGCCTGAGGTGTACAGACCAGCCTGAGGTGTACAGACCAGCTTGAGGGGTACAGACCAGCCTGAGGTGTACAGACCAGCTTGAGGGGTACAGACCAGTCTGAGGGGTATAGACCAGACTCTCTTCAATGCTGTGATTCCTGTTTCTGGGCAGAAAGGACAGTGTTTAAATGTCAGGACTTGCCACGGGGAAACTGTAGTACTGGAACGATGGGAACCCAAGAGGCAGAGTATACCAGATCGTGAGAGCCACTATACGAAGGGTGAGATGGAATGGTACAACCCTATTCGTGACAGTGGCCGAGACGTCAGGTGTTGATGGGTATGAAGAGATAGGCACGATAATACTGGAGGCTTGACACGGTGAATAATGTGCAGTATATGAAAACAGCATAAATATAGTAACAGACGTCGGGGGTCGCAGTACTCACGGTAGACGATAGGTATCTCAAGGCATAGAGGGAACGTGAGGTACTGTGGTGTACTGTAGTAGGCTGGGGGTCTGCGGCTTGGTGAGACGGCTGTAAGGTTGAAGAGCCAAAGCGGATTGAGGTGCTGGAGGCGCTGTAGTAGGCCGGAGGTCTGAGACTCGATGAGATGGCTGTAAAGGCTGAAGAGCCAGAGCGGATTGAGGTGCTGGATGCGCTGTAGCAGGCTGGAGGTCTGAGGCTCGGTGAGACGGCTGTAAAGGCTGAAGAGCCAAAGTGGATTGAGGTGCTGGAGACGCTGTAGCAGGCCGGAGGTCTGAGGCTTGGCGAGATGGCTGTAAGGCTGAGGAGTCAAAGCGGATTGAGGTGCTGGAGACGCTGTAGCAGGCCGGAGGTCTGAGGATTGGCGAGATGGCTGTAAGGCTGAGGAACCAAAGCGGATTGAGGTGCTGGAGACGCTGTAGCAGGCCGGAGGTCTGAGGCTTGGCGAGATGGCTGTAAGGCTGAGGAGCCAAAGCGGATTGAGGTGCTGGAGACGCTGTAGCAGGCCGGAGGTCTGAGGCTTGGCGAGATGGCTGTAAGGCTGAGGAGCCAAAGCGGATTGAGGTGCTGGAGACGCTGTAGCAGGCCGGAGGTCTGAGGCTTGGCGAGATGGCTGTAAGGCTGAGGAGCCAAAGCGGATTGAGGTGCTGGAGACGCTGTAGCAGGCCGGAGGTCTGAGGCTCGGTAAGACGGCTGTAAAGGCTGAAGAGCGGCCACTGTATGACTTGGAGACAATGAAACACAGTCCATGTGCTAGGAATCATACTCAATAATTGGGCATTTACTCACAGTTCTGTAGCCTCTTTTAAACCGAGTCCCACCGTACCTGGCGTCTGACGTCATCTCCCGGCGCCAAGGTCCTCATCGATATAGCGCGCATGCATGCGCCGGCCGCGGTCTAGGGGATAGGGTGTCGGGGGATGAAGGTGTGGTAACCATGGTATCTGATGTGGTTTGCCGAGGATGGGACGGACAGCGTTAGCGTCGGGTCCGGCGGGTACCGGGCGGTATCAGGGGGTGATCCTGACATTAAATTAACCGTGTGAGGGTAAAGATTGTCCACTCATACAGGTTGTGTCATGTGGTGGTTTTTCTTTAGTTTTCTTCTCGTCTCCATTTACTCGTTATTTGGATTTTTATGATTCATTGTTATAAAAGTTACATTTTATTGTTTGTTCCACTCAAGGAAACGTGTCTCTCCGGGATTTTTAATGAGCAGATCGTGGG
This sequence comes from Leptobrachium leishanense, assembly GCA_009667805.1. Lineage (NCBI taxonomy): Eukaryota > Metazoa > Chordata > Amphibia > Anura > Megophryidae > Leptobrachium > Leptobrachium leishanense. The sequence goes on along the minus strand of RXON01002810.1, from coordinate 21,174 downwards.
CCTGTTTTTGGGTTATTGCTTCTTGTATCCTTGGACTTTGCTCCTCGTGAATCCATCTCCACGTTCCTTAATGCTCTGCGTTTCACATTACTGGATCCCCTCAGCGTGTGACTCCCTCATTCTCCGATACATGAGGACCCGCTGGAAGATCCCACCATCCCACTGAACGAGCTCCTGGGACCCTCACAGAACATATTGTAATGTGGGTGACCTCAGGATCTGGGCATCTCCAGTAATCCCCATATACCCCATACAAGGTAACGCGGGATTGGTTTTTTGCGTTTCTCATTTTCTGTCAGATTAAATACACCGCGTCTCTGCTGGGGGTGAATTAATGGAGAATTTGAAGGGATTTGCTGAGTTTTAGGCAGAAACTAGTTGAATCTGAACATTTTTAGTTCGTCTACTTTTCATAAATCTGTTCTATTAACATTATCATTGGTTGTCAAGTCTTAATCTCTTTCTATTGATTCACACATTGTACCCAGGTCTTTAAAGTGTAGGGGCTTCCGTTGTGTTTGGATCAGGTTACAGACTGACCTGAGTTACTGATGAAGCGCAGTGGTGCTGTAACTTCATATCTTTAGGGGGTTGGGGGTTGCAGTAAGGGACCCATAATGAAACATTCCATGGTCTCTCTGGACCTCGGGGACTGTGATCTTCAGGATCCACGTTGGTCAGAGGAGTCACCGCTGTATCTCAGGTTTTATACCGGTACCTGTTTTGATCACAGCTCTGATTGGCTCAGCCAGATAGTTCTATAATAAATGGTTTTATTCTGCTCATAATAATCGATACAGTTTTTTAATAAAATTCCTAAAAAAAATTCAATTTATGTTTTTAACTTGCAGTCTTCATCCTCTTTAACAAAACGATCACATCTCACGGCATTTGTAATTTTTTAATACTTTTTTAATTAGATTTACTGCTAACAGCCGCGATTTAAATGTAATGACAGATTTTTATCAAAACATTTTTATTGCAGACTTTAGATTTTTTTTAACAAATTTTTAATGATTTTTTTAAAACTTTTTTTAATGATACTTACTGTTACTAGCCGTGGCTTAAGTGCAATAACACATTTTATCACTCTACTTGTTCCTAACCATAAGAGTCTCTAGAGAGGGGCCAGGGGGCAATTGACCCCTGACCCCCCTAGGGTTTCCTTGCCCCCCCCCAATGTGCCCTGCCACCAGGAATCAGCATCCAGCTTCCCCACTTCTTCGGACTGCTGTATCTCTGTTCCCGTGTATCGTATATGGTCAACTTACCGAGATCTCATTGAAAAAGGCAGAGTCTGGCCTTTCCAATGATACATGTTGGGTAACATAAAAATAATAAATAATAAACTAAAAACGGAACAATTTTTTTTCGCAGGGTTGAAATGGCTCAGCAGTGAAAAGGTTAATGCTCAGACTATATATTACATTGTGTATTACTTTAGTTTTTGCCTGTTCGACAGCAGTGAAATACGGTGCCTGCTTGGCGTCAGTGAATACGGTACTGTTCGGCGGCAGCGAAATATGGTGCCTGTTCGGTGGCAGTGTAATACGGTGCCTCTTTGGTGGCAGTGAAATACGGTGATGTTCGACGGCAGTGAAATACGATGCTGTTCGGCGACAGTGAAATACGGTGCCTGTTCGTGGCAGTGAAATAACGGTGCTGTTTGGTGGCAGTAAAATACGGTGCCTGTTCGGCAGTAAAATACGGTGCCTGTTCGGTGGCAGTGAAATACAGTGCCTGTTTGGCAGTGAAATACGGCGCTGTTCGGCGGCAGTGAAATAGTGCCTGTTCGGCAGCAGTGAAATACAATGCCTGTTCGGCAGCAGTGAAATATGGTGCTGTTCGGCGGCAGTGAAATACGGCACTGTTCGGCGGCAGTGAAATAGTGCCTGTTCGGCAGCAGTGAAATACGGTGCCTGTTCGGCAGCAGTAAAATACGGTGCTGTTCAGCAGCAGTGAAATATGGTGCCTGTTCGGCGGCAGTGAAATACGGTGCTGTTCGACGGCAGTGAAATACGGTGCTGTTCGGTGGCAGTGAAATACGGTGCTGTTTGGCAGCAGTGAAAATACGGTGCCTGTTCGACAGCAGTGAAATACGGTGCTTTTCGGCAGCAGTAAAATACGGTGCTGTTCGGCGGCAGTGAAATACGGTGCTGTTCGGCGGCAGTGAAATACAGTGCCTGTTCGGCGGCAGTGAAATACAGTGCCTGTTCGGCGGCAGTGAAATACGGTGCTGTTCGGCAGCAGTGAAATACGGTGTCTGTTCGGTGGCAGTGAAATATGGTGCTGTTCGGCGGCAGTGAAATACGGTGCTGTTCGGCGGCAGTGAAATACGTGCAGTTCGGTGGCAGTGAAATACGTGCTGTTTGGCAGCAGTGAAAATACGGTGCCTGTTCGACAGCAGTGAAATACGGGTGCTTCGGCAGCAGTAAAATACGGTGCTGTTCGGCGGCAGTGAAATACGGTGCTGTTCGGCGGCAGTGAAATACAGTGCCTGTTCGGCGGCAGTGAAATACAGTGCCTGTTCGGCGGCAGTGAAATACGGTGCTGTTCGGCAGCAGTGAAATACGGTGTCTGTTCGGTGTCAGTGAAATATGGTGCTGTTCGGCGGCAGTGAAATACGGTGCTGTTCGGCGGCAGTGAAATACGGTGCAGTTCGGTGGCAGTGAAATACGGTGCTGTTTGGCAGCAGTGAAAATACGGTGCCTGTTCGACAGCAGTGAAATACGGTGCTTTTCGGCAGCAGTAAAATACGGTGCTGTTCGGCGGCAGTGAAATACGGTGCTGTTCGGCGGCAGTGAAATACGGTGCCTGTTCGGCGGCAGTGAAATACGGTGCCTGTTCAGCGGCAGTGAAATACGGTGCCTGTTCGGCGGCAGTGAAATACGGTGCTGTTCGGCAGCAGTGAAATACGGTGTCTGTTTGGTGTCAGTGAAATATGGTGCTGTTCGGCGGCAGTGAAATACGGTGCTGTTCGGCAGCAGTGAAATACGGTGCTGTTCGGCGGCAGTGAAATACGGTGTCTGTTCGGCGGCAGTGAAATACGGTGCTGTTCGGCGGCAGCGAAATACGGTGCTGTTCGGCGGCAGTGAAATATGGTGTTGTTCGGCGGCAGTGAAATACGGTGCTGTTCAACGGCAGTGAAATACCGCGCTGTTCGGCGGCAGTGAAATACGATGCTGTTCGGCGGCAGTGAAATCCCCCATAGAGAAGCAATGGATAATCTATTCACATTGAACAGCAGAGAAAAGTCAGTGAAATGCCCTGATGTTCAGTGGTTTAATGCGACAGGTTTAATCAGGAGAATCCCATAGGATTCAGTGTTAAAAATATTCCTGTTTTATCCAATATCTAATAAACCGTTTATTATTTTAATCTGTAGCAAAAAGTCTCTGCATTTATTAATTTTTTTGGTGAAAGAGTTGACAGCAACAGATTCCAAACGCAAATAGCACACTTGAAATGAACTCTGGGCCTCTTATCTGCACATTGTAATTGGGGTAATGAGGGAATATCACACACCTGGCCATGGAACAGCTGAGAAGCCAATTGTCCCATTACTTTTGGTCCCTTAACAAGTGGGAGGCACATCTGCAAACTGCTGTAAGTCCTACACCGCTCACCTGAGTTGGATGTACATACCCTCAAATTAAAGCTGACAGTCTGCAGTTAAAGCACATTGTGTTTGTTTCATTCCAACTCCATTGTGGTGGTGTATAGAGCCAAAGATGTTACAATTGGGTCGATGTCCCAATATTTCTGGACCTGACTGTACATAGTAAATTTTAAGTGCGTTGAAACATTTACAAGCACTTCAGATATTTAGCTCATCTGTTTATTTAACTCACTGGGTCTGGCGATTTTACAATATTATCATCAGTGCGCAGCTTTAACATCGTCCTTCCACTTAGTCTACAATTATATATCGCAATCTGTCACGACCACTACGGGCGCTGCTGCGCAAAGACGCCGGATTAAGCCGCTCACTATCTATCTATCTATCCTAGACCCAGATAATCATGCGCGCTTATCTACCCGTCCCGGCCACACTTTCTCTCACAACAGGTACATAGAGCGTGATATACTGATCCCAGGATTGCAACGCAGTTCAAATCTTCTCTTGAAGCGGGTAACGACTACGTCTCCCACAGTCCCTGAGCTCACTTTCTTATTCTATTAGTAACGCTGCCACCAGTCTTCATGGACACTACGCGTGTCGCAACAGGAGACGCAGGGCTTAGCAGCCATACTATCCTAGACTCGGACAGTGACTACCGATCCCCACAATCCCCTGCCATTTCCTGACGACCGCAATACGCAATTTCTTATATATAGCCGAGCTTAAAGCAAATAGCAATACTCCCAATCTCTTAGTTAGCATGGATTTCATCAGCCAGAGTCAAAACTTAAATACTTTTTGTTTATTTATGATAGAAAAATCACAGTGCTTTGTTACAGAAAAAATTATAACTAGAATAAATCAATTAATTACACACTACACAGCAAATAAAAGAAAAAGGGTGAACCATAGAGCATTACTTACGAAGAGCTATTCATTAAGCTAGCATCAATGGTCTCCTGGAGCCTGGAGATAGAGCATGGACAGATCAGTCCTCTTTCGAAGGTACCCCAAGTGATCAGCCCCAGCACATGGCCAGTTTTCAGAATTTATACCCTTCCTGATCCTTCCAGCCCACCCCCAAATGGCCCAGTGTCCTGCACTACATTTCCCAGAGTCCCCTTTGCTACAGCACATGTCAATTAATCTTTAATTGCCCAAAGGTATCCCTCTTCCCCCCAGACCCCCCTAAGAGATCAAGGATGTGCTTCCTGTCTTTGAAGATATGGTCTAAATCTTGGTGCCGGGCTGGCTGCCAAGGTGTGAGTACTATATCAGAGTACAAAAGAAATTCCCTTTTACAGCTACGTGTTATATCCTCCCCCCAGGGGAGAAAGCTAACCATTTTAGCAGGTCTTCCTCAACAGCTGTGGACCCAGAGATACCTTACCAAATGGTCAGACACAAATATGAATATAACTCTATATGGAGGAGATATGTATAAACAGGCAGATATACACATATATACAGGCAGACCCTTATATAGATAGAAATACAGAGCTAATCTGCCACACAACCCTTTTAGGGTATTGAAGTGTTCACAAGCATTTTAGATCTTCAGTCTCTTTTTTTGTTTACAAAACACGCCGGGTTCGGCGATTCCATCATGTTATCTCCACTCTATTTGTGAGAGTAAATGTCAATCAATTCACTGGTTTATCATTGGCTTTCACCCTTTCTGCAATGGTAACCATGACCACTGATTAATGCTGCCTCTGGATTGGATGAGATTTATGCCAATCAATCATCCGTGCGGCATTATCATGCAACATCTATACACAACCATTCCAATTGGCTAATTATGGGACCATCCCTCTGTGTGAGTTAGTTTAAATATACACGTTCCTCTCTAACATAATCCTAGCACTCCTGACGAGCCTGTGTAAGGCGAAACGCGGGTCGGGTGCGCTCTTTTTGTGGTACATGTCAGTATTAGCTGATCTAAACGCGAATAGTGCATTTTTGGAGTCTTTACGTATATAAAGGTGACCATTTGAGTTGAACACTTTTTAACCACTTATGTGTGTATGTCTGTCCAGTATGATCATACTCAATCCAGTTTTTAGCTTTGGCTGTGTGCCTGAATAAAATTTCACATTTCTTTTTAAATTTCTTTTGTCACTTATGCCATGTGATTTGTTTGCCTAGCGCAAGCAGATCAGCTTTGTATATTACTGTGAGTTTTATTGCAGTGGATCCTGTGATACGTTATTAAGCACTGTATGTTACTGTGAGTTTTATTGTTGTGCAGCTCTGTGATACGCTCTTACACACTGCACATTACAGTGAGTTTTATTGCTGCGGACCTCTGTGATACGCTCATACGTGTCACGTGTTTTTTTTTTGCTTGGGGGAGGGCAGCATTTCATTAATCGCTCCAGGCAGCACGGTGGCTTGGGCCGGCCCTGCTTTCCACTTATGTAGAAAGGGATGTAAACATGTCCCACCATGAAATACACGTAGAAATGTGAAATAAGCGGAAGGAGGCAAACCTTGAATTTACTGAAATCTACCAGTTAATACTAGGAACAACAAAGACAGCGTGCCACAGGGATGTAATTCCCACGGAAATGGTTTTATTGAATATTAGCAGACAAAATAATAGTTAATAATAGTTAATACTAGTTCTGACTGAGCTTTGGAAGTCCTAGGTTTTATTAGTCCAGGGGCAGATTGCCATTTTTCGGTTTCTTACGGTAATTAGTTACATAGGCTGAAAAAAAAGACAAGCGTCCATCGGGTTCAGCCTCTCTCACACATCACCTACTGCTGTTGATCCAAAAGAAGCAAAAAACCCAGTCTGAAGCGCTCTCCAATATGCAACACACTGGGAAAAATCCCTTCTTGTCCCCAGATGGCGTCAGATTTCTCCTTGGATCAAGAAGCTTTTACCCACATATTAAATATTATAACCCTTAATATTCTGTGTCTGCAGGAAGTCATCCAGTCGCTGCTTAAACATCTGTACAGTCTCTGACCCAACCACCTCAACAGGCAGAGAATTCCACAGCTTTATTGTTCTCACCGTAAAATAACCCTTCCTATGCTTTAAGCTAAATTTTCTTTCTTCCAGTCTAAATGGATGACCCCTTGTCCTATGTATAGACCTGTTAATGAATAGGTTATCAGACAATGGTTGATAATGGCCCCGTATATATTTATATAAGGTTATCAGATCCCCTCTAAGGCGCCGTTTCTCTAAACTAAACAGGTTTAAGCTTGTTAATCTTGCCTCATAACTTAACCCTTTCATTCCCCTTATTAATTTAGTTGCCCGTCTCTGCACTTTTTCTAGCGATATAATATCTTTTTTTAAGACCGGTGCCCAAAATTGCACGGCATATTCAAGGTGCGGCCTGACCATTGATTTATACAGAGGCAAAATTATGTTTTCATCCCGAGAGTGAACTCCCCTTTTAATGCATGCCAGTACTTTGCTGGCCTTGGCGGCTGCTGTTTGACATTGCACATTGTTACTTAGTTTGAAGTCTATGATTATTCCCAAATCCTTCTCCTGCTTGGATTTCCCTAACTCCGTACCATTTAGGGTATAAATTACTTGTGTGTTCTTCACTCCAAAGTGCATAACTTTGCATTTATCTAGATTAAATTTCATCTGCCATTTAAGTGCCAGTCCCCCAATCTATCTAAATCCCTCTGCAGCGAAGTAACATCCTGCTCACATTGTATTACTTTTCCTAGTTTTGTGTCATCTGCAAACACTGATACATGACTTTCAATGCCTATCTCAAGGTCATTTATAAATAAATTGAATAGTATTGGTCCTATAACAGACCCCTGAGGGACACCGCTTACCACTGGTGTCCATCTTGAAAATGTACCATTTATGACCACTCTCTGTTCCCTATCTTTTAGCCAGTTTCCTATCAAAGAACAAGTATTTTCATCTAGACCAATTTTTCTTAAAAAGCTTTGGCAAAATCAAAGTAAATCACATCCACTGCGACCCCCTGATCTATTCTTCTACTTCCTCATAGAACGTAATTAGGTTAGTCTGACATGATCTGTGTTTCATAAAAACATGCTGATTTCTGCCAATTATATTATACCTCCCAATAAATTCCTGAATATTATCTCTTAGTAACCCCTCAAATACTTTCCCAGCCACAGATGTTAAGCTCACAGGTCTAGAATTCCCAGGCACAAATTTTAAACCTTTCTTAAATATAGGGACGACGTCAGCTTTTCTCCAATCCTCTGGTACGATTCCTGAAAGAAAAGAATCTTGAAGAATTGAAAACAGAGGTTTACATATTTCAACACATAGCTCTCTCAGTACTCGCGGGTGAATTCCATCTGGCCCTGGGGCTTTATTCACATTCACATTGTTTAATTGCTGCAAAACCTTGTCCTGAGTCAACCAGTCACTTTGTATTAGTAAGTTTTTATTCATGAATTTCATGTCTCCTGTTATAGGTTTCTCTTTAATAAATACTGAAGAAAAATAATCATTCAAAATTTCTGCCTTATCCTGATCTTCAGTTAACAATAACCCAGACTCAGATTTTAGTGAACCTACATTTTCACTCTTGGGTTTTTTAGAATTTATGTACCTAAAGAATCTTTTAGGGTTGGTCTTGCTCTCTATGGCTATTTCTTTTTCATTTTCTAGTTTAGCCCATCTAATCGCATTTTTACATGCTTTATTGGCTGCCCTATATGCTTTATAGGATGCCTCAGATTTATCAGATTTAAAAAATAATATATATATTATAACTCATTAAGTGTGAGACGTTAAAATTCCCATGGGTTGGGCTTATGCAAGATGTGGGTGGAGCCTCCCTGTGTTTGTGTCTTTTTCAGGTATAGAGCAAACCACGAAAACATTTGCAGGTGCGGGTTCCAGATATTCATACATACATGTCATTATAACAAACCCTTTTCTCAGCGCGGCTTATAAGGACAAAATAAAATATATCCGTTTATTGTGTACATTATGTAAAGGTTCAACTCCCCATATCCTGAGTCTTATGCCAGCTCCAGGTAGACACGCTGGTGGGTGTTGCCTTCTTATTTCTCAGGTGTCCATACACCTTATATTGTTTTCATGTCCTCATTCTCTTGGTAGAGGAGAGTGGAGACCTCCTTGGTGCTTGGATCTACATATATGGATTTTCTTTAGAAAAAAAATCCACAAAATCCACTCTATAGGAAAACGGCAGCAATGAGGATTAAAAAGTGCTTTTATTGAATAAAAACATACACATATTAACCATTTAATTTCTCCTCAACCTTTCAGCGATGGCGTCTGTGGATCTAAAAGCCGAGGTGACCTGCCCCCTCTGTACAGACATTTATATGGATCCTGTGACCCTGCCATGTGGACACAGCTACTGCCGACTCTGCATCAACAAGACATGGGACAACCAGGAGGAGAGAGAGTCTTCCTGTCCTGAATGTAGACGCAGGTTTAGGGTTAAACCTGAGCTTGAAAGAGCCCTGAGACTGCGTAACATCGCGGAGACCTTACGATCTATTCACCCGGAGCAGGAGGGGACCGAGATAACATGTACCTACTGCATTCTGTCTCCGGTACCAGCTGTGAGAACATGTCTGTTGTGTGAAGCTTCTCTGTGTGATAAACACTTAAAAATACACAGCAAGTCAGCAGAACATGTCTTAACTGAACCCACCACTTCACTGGGGAACAGGAAATGCTCCATCCACAAGAAGGTCCTGGAGTATTATTGCTGTGAAGATGCGACCTGTATCTGTGTGTCCTGTAGGTTGGATGGAGAGCACAGGGGACACCAGGTGGAGACTCTGAATGAGGCCTCTGAGAAGAAAAAGAATAAACTGAGAAATATCCTGAAGAAACTGACCTCACAGAGAGAAGAGGCCAAGAAAAGAGTCCAGAGCCTGGAGGAGCTCAGGAGACAAATGAAAGGAAAAGCAGCCGGGGAAACAGAGCGTCTCACTGCCCTGATTAGGGACATCAGGGAACAGCTGGAAGCCCTGGAGAAGCGAGTCCTGAGTGAGATCTCCAGGCAGGAAGAGCAAGTCTCACTCCGAGTCTCAGATCGAATCCGGCAGCTGGAAATAAAGAAGGAGGAGCTGTCCAGGAAGATGGGTGACATCGAGAAGCTGTGTGACATGACGGACCCAGTAACTGTCTTACAAGAACGGGAATCAGAAAGAGATGACTATTGTGACACTGAGGAGGACACAGAGAGACGTGACATAAAGGTCCATGATGCAGGAGATCTGGATGTGGGTCTGATCACAGCGACCTTACACTCAGGTCTAGCTGGGATTGTCACCAGAATAATGAAACGGCGTCGTATACCAGAGGCTTCAGACATGTTACTGGATGTAAACACGGCTTCAGACATGTTACTGGATGTAAACACGGCTTCAGACATGTTACTGGATGTAAACACGGCTTCAGACATGTTACTGGATATAAACACGGCTAGTAATGGTGTTTCTGTATCAGGGGATTTGAAAACAGTTTCCTGGACAAGAATAAAGCAGAGACGCCCAAAAAATCCAGAAAGATTTCACGATTATCCTCAGGTTTTAAGCTCCAGGAGTTTCTCCTCAGGGCGACATTACTGGGAAGTGGAGGTCAGTGAAACAGAGTGGTGGGAGGTTGGGATGACCTATCCCAGTATAGAGAGGAGTGGAGTGCAGTCGCTGATTGGAGATAATAAAAAGTCATGGTGTTTGGGAAAGAATGATGATAATCAGTATTCAGTGAGACATGACAGTAAATCAATCCAGTTACTTCACTCCTCTTCCTGTCGTAGATTTGGGATATTCCTGGACTATGAGGCCGGACGTTTGTCCTTTTATGAGCTGTGTGACCCGATCAGACACTTACACACCTTCACTGCCACCTTCACCGAGCCGCTCCATGCTGTGTTCAGGGTATATATGACTATTAGCTGGGTGAGAATTGGTAGAATTTGGGGACTTTGTGTCAGTTGAAATGATTTCTCTTTAACCCTTTCAGTCCTTGCTGGGTTTAGTTGTAATAATCACCTATTAATAATAATAATTGTATAAAAGCCATAAAGTCATTTTCTGATTGTGATGAGAATGGAGTGTTTGTCCAGACACAGAAAAATGAGTGTGCGACCCTGGGGAGAGAGGGGGGAGGGGGATATGGGGGATAAAGATACACAGTATTAACCTTATTAGGCGCTAATGATGGCTTTATTCACTAAATAATACATTATGTTGCAGCAAGAGAATTTAGATAGAAATAGGTGATATATCCAGTGATATAGAAAGGGTAGTAGATACATGGAATATCCTCCCAGTGGGGGCAGTAACAGTGATATAGAGATACACGGAATATCCTCCCAGTGGGAGCAGTAACCGTGATATAGAAAGGGTAGTAGATACATGGAATATCCTCCCAGTGGGAGCAGTAACAGTGATATAGAAAGGGTAGTAGATATGATACCGGAATCTACTCAGCTCTGTCGGGAAAGGTCGGCACGGTGCGGTCAATGGCAGGAAAAGCGTACTTTATTATGGCGTCAGACTCAAGCTGGAATGTATCGCAGAGCTCGAGTGAGCTTTTCGGGACAGAGATACAATTCTTATACGTCGATTTTGTAAAATGGTACCTCCCAGGTGCCCTCCCCTGGGCAAACCTGCCCTCCCCTGGGTATATGTGCCTTCCCCTAACTTTGGACACAAAGACATTCCACAATTTTCCATTTTCTTATATTAGGACATTTGGGTGATTTAGAAGCTAGCTAGATCCTGTCACTATCATCCCCCAGGGGCCCTGTTCCTCTCAAAACTGATAAGACTCCAGCTGGACTGTGGGGATCCTTTATTCTCACCATACCCAAGCCTGAGACATTTATGGCTTTGGCAGAACTAAATCCGTTCTCTTGGCATCTCTGTTTATTCAGGCCAGATTCCTCTTCTAATTGATAAACCAAGAGATTCTGGAATGTTAGTATCTATGCAAACTCTTCTAAAGTCAGTTAATATTCTCTATGTACAACACCTAGGACCATGGCTCTATACAAGATGGATGTCAATATACAAGATGGTGGCTAATTTCTGGCCCATTCCTACCTCATTCCCCCCTTTGGCTAAGGTGGTAGGTTCTCCCACCTACCGCCCCTAGCCACTTCTAATGGTACATCAAATTAGCAGGGTCTTGTAATCAGGGGGCATTTCTTTCATAGGGAAAAGCTCGGGAGTGACAACTGGTGGTTTGTTTTCATCAGGAGTCAAGACCTTCTTACATGTGGGCCACATGCATAACCCTATCCTTTAGACCAATACTCCTATCACCAAGATCACTATACCCATCATTATCATGGATCCAACTCGGAAGACAAAACTGAGAATGGATCCAAACCAGTCCCCAAAAGGACCGAACCCCCAGAAGGGATTCCAACCCTCAGCAGCTATCTGACGGGCCTTATGCTGCAGCTGGGACACCTTTTTCTGATGGTCTTGGATTACCTGGAAATAATCTGGGACGGCTTCTGTAGAATTGCGGATAAAAGTACAACATTCATAATGCATAGTCATTTCACATAACCCATTTAGAGCTGCACTAATCTGCTCAAGCACCATGTCATGTATCATCTGCAATCTCCGGATTTATCATAATTCAAGGTTTAACAAATGGATATCTTTACTGGTTAGATTTAGTATTTCATCCATTAATACAGAGAAGTTATTCATCCTTCTCATTAACTCGATTCCCCAGCCAGTCCATGCTGGAAACCAGGCCCAAGCCTTAAAGAATAGCTCCCGCTTCTGTTTGTTAAAAACTAATGGGTATCTAGGGTGTAGTGCAGTGTAAGGCAGGGTTTCGTTTCCCTGTACTCTCTGTATCGGGATTAGTCTAGCTACATAACACAATCCAGTTAACGTGGGTGGTATCCAAGTGTAACAGGTCTTCCCACAACAGATATGTAGCCCCCCCCCGGTTAATAGGAACGGAGACATATAATGCACTCCCTTCTGGACCTCTACCATCATCTTCACTAAATGGTTAAGGAGATACTCTCCAGTTTTCCGGGTTAGGGTAAGGTTAGTAATCCTTAGGATTGGTCCTCGAGGTAAGTTAACTGGTTTAACAATAAGTCTTCCCGACCCTGTTCCTGACAAAGTGGTATTAACTGACAGGTTGAAACGACTGGACTGGCATAGAGTTTCTAAGCTAAGGTTGATTGGTCCTATCTGAAAACACCAATCAGGGGGATACACTGGACCGGTAATTGGGTAGACAGGTAAGGTGCCGGCATGCTTCATTTGGGTTTCGTTCAATGGCTGGACAGTAATGTTCCTGGCTGGGAAAGTTGTCAGTTTGATTGGGACTGCAGCAAATGGTATATATATCGTCTCTGGGTGTAATCTGCTGCACACCCAGCAAGAGGTCTGCCCTGACTTCTGGGCATAGGCATATTTAAACTTCATCAATAGGTGGTTCTTTGGTGCTGAAACAGGTCCCAAGTCACCTTTGTCTCTCCCACCGGTTTGGTTCAGAGGGAAAGAGACGTTCAGTCTCACATTTTCTCTTCTGTGTGGTCTCTCTGGAAAAAACATAGTCACATAAGTCATTATAAACAATATCATCAAAGTAATGGCACCCAGAGCAATTGTAACCTGAAATGCTCTCCTAATGGGCGTTACGAATCTCTCTTCTTGCTGCTGAACAGCGGGAGACAGCATGTATTCACAGGCTTACCTTTGGGCTTCCTGACTTTCCATCGTTGGCCATAATAACGCCTGACCACCTACCATCAAATCACCTACTTGCTGGTCTTATGCAGGCTTGGGAGCAGCCCTAGCCAATCTTAGCTTGAGTGGGCTGGACTCGTTAGGGATTACTTCCCACTGGAGTTCGGGTACAGCTGCAGCTGGCTTCAATTGCGAGTGGTGTATCCACGGAACCACCTCGGCCACCTTCACTGCTGTTGGAGTGGACAATAGAACAAGGTAAGGACCCCTCCACTTTGGACCTAGTGGGTCTGCTTTCCATTCTTTCACCCAAACAGAATCACCTGGACAATACTTATGTAATGGTGGATACAAGGTAATGAGGTAAATTATCACCAACCCATGTATTCAATTTCTGCATTGATTGGCCTTACAGTAATACCTGCTCATTTAACGTTGCTTCCCCTAATGCCTGAAGGTCCCCCCATAGCCCACTAATCAAAGGGGTGGGTTGTCCGAACAGAAGTTTGTACGGGCTCAATTTCAAATGTGGGGTTGGCCTGCATCTAATATGCAAGAGGACTATCGGCAGCATGTCCAGCCATCCCAGTGACGTCTCCTGGCACATCTTAGCCATCAAAGGGCCCTATTACATTCTCTGCGCAATTTTTTTGCGCACAAAAAAAGTTATCGCGCGAAAATTAACATGGCATTATGATTAGAGCTCATTTTTTCTTCCTTCAAGATTTTTTGTGCGCAAATCCGACGTTCAAAGCCATTTGCAAATGAAAGTTGGGTGCAGGAATCGGTGGGCAGACTGTTTTGTCACGGGATTTGTCACGGGAATCAGCCAACATCAATCACCCATTTCCATTAAAATATTTACAAACTAAAAAAAAGGAAAGAAAAAAAAATTAACAACCACCAGCCAAAAAAAGAAAAAATTTACAATGACACAATTTATAAATTTTAATGTTTGGGTATGTGTAGAATGTGTAACTGTACTGTGCTGTCCTTTTTTTTTTAGTGCTGGTGTATTTCGTTTCGGCCAGAACGATCACATTTACAGTTACCACCTGCTTTTCAAAGACGTTACGAAAATGCAGGCAAACTTTCGTTGTGCAATGATTCTAATACCATCCGCATACCAGCGCACTAACGCATTGCCGCTCACAATGTTAAGTCTGGGATGCGCGCACGAACTTGCGCTCGCGCTGGGTTCGCGCAGGGTCACTCGCGTTGGACGTTAATGCTCATCGTTTGCGCAAACGTCGTAATACAATGTTCTGCGCAAATGGTTTTGCACTCGCGCAAATGCGCATTTGCGCACATGCAAAACAAATGCGCAAAGAATGTAATAGGGCCCAAAGTCTTTAATGTTCTATTCATCCACTCTACTTTTCCAGAACTCTGAGGCTTGTAGGCTGTATGTAGCTTCCAGGTGTTGCCCAGTAGACGAGCAAGCTGCTGCAGACAGGTTTGGATGAAAGCCGGGCCATTATCTGAACCGATTTTGAGTGGTAGCTCATACCTAGGGATAATTTCTCTCAAGAGACACTTCGCCACTTCCGCTGCTTTTTCAGTCCTGGTTAGGAAGGCCTCAACCCATCCTGTTAGGGTACACACCATGACAAGAAGATACTTGTATCCTTTACAGGGTGGGAGCACAGTAAAGTCAATTTGGAGACACGCCATTGGGGACAATCCAACAGGCTGCATCCCTGGGGGTTGCGAACTTGCGATGGGCCATGTCCCTTGGGTTGTTTTTGGCACAAGTAACACACTGTTGGGCTATTGTCTTGCAGATAACAGAGAGCCCAGGGACATAAAAATTTGGTTCCAATTGTTGCTCCATGATGTCTCTTCCTCCATGAGTGCTGGCATGAAAGGCTCTGACAACCTCAGGTGCCAATGTAGCAGGCAGGACTATTTGATTATTAGTCAACTGGAACCATCCATCTTCTCCATATTCACCTGGTTCTTCGGAGAGCCATTTCTTCTTCTTTTCTGAGTATGCCGGCGTCCACTGGCTTAACGGAATTGGCACTAAGGGGGCCATCACAGAACACGGCTTTTTGTATTTCTCAAGTTCTTCTCTGGGCCCCCAGCTGAACTCATTCTTCGGGTGGCGAAGTAAATCAAGTCTTGCTGTTTGTGTTCGTTCTTCACAGTGAACATAAAGTAATTCAGCACACTGTCTTTCACGTTCGGTAGGAATTTTTCGATGAGTGTTTCTTTCAAGAAGAACTTCACCAGCGGGGCCTGGTACTGTTCAGCTCCCAATTCTCCCAGGTACTTCAGGATTCGTGTAATGTACAGGTTGTTGTGGCTGTTGGCGTTCAGGTTCTCAAACCTGCTCAAAATTTATCGGCCTTTTCAACTTCAGTTTCTTTGGTTTCTCCTCCATCCTCCCCCATTACTTTTGCGCCGAAGAAGTTCATCATCATTTTGTAAGCACGTAGAAGCCGCTGCGGAATTTCTGCGTGTTTTTCATAAGTTCAGTTTCTTCTGGTAGTAATGGCTTAGCCTAGTGGTTACGGCCTTATTCAGAAGTAGGAAACTGTAACGGTTAGCCCCTGCTTGGGCCATCGTGGTGGCTTGGAACATGAGATGAAGCCCTTAAGGCAGGTGAGTAACTGACTGGACACAAGGACAGACGGATTTCTCCAAAACCAAGGAGCACCAAAAAACAGAACAGAATTGCCACTAAGCTCCGAAGGCTTCAAGACTGACAGACAACTTAGGACACTCAAAAACACAAAGATACACTTGACAATCCGTGAAGGGAGCAGGCTGCAGGACAGTAAACAAAACAGACAGACTATACTAAAAGAGGTCCTTATAAGTGGCCTCTGAATATAATACTAAACTAAGACAGACAAGGTACATAAAACATGAAACATACAAGAATCGTCAATCAGGCAGAGGTTGGCAACAGATCAGAAATATACGGTACCAGGGGGGAGTAGAAGGGATAGTCAAAAATAAAGCCAAGGTCAGAACCAGAAAACACTTGAACAGGAATGCTTTGCAGCAACTCAGGAAACACGAACCAGACAGAACCACCATCAAACTCCACAAACAGTCAATGAGGCTCTGTGCTGCTGGGAATATATAGGGAGTGGGTCTGTGTGATTGGGCCATGTGACCCCAGACCAGGAGATCATAACAGAACGCCAGATCAGCCCTAAACAGCACAGCCAGACACACCATAGGGGAAAAACAAACATGAAGACCCTTCACCACCAGGGGGCAAGGCCGAGACGTGACAGAAACAGCCATTGGATGTAATTGTGATTCGTTTCTAACAGTTCATAGTCGTTATTCCACTTGTGTAGAAGAACTTCAATGAATTCTCCATGTGTTTGGAATTTTTGTCTGTTCATGTAGAATTCAGGCATGATGATGCGGTCTTCACCAGGATGAACCTTTGGCTTGCTTATAGTCAAACAGGAAATAAACTTGCTTGAAGATGAACCATCCTGGTCATTTTCACTTTTTAAAGTGAGTTTTGCAGCAGTCTTCATAGCTTGGTCAGCCATTCTGTTTGCTCTTAGTATTTCTTCATTTCCCTTCTGGTGTCCTCGACAGTGCATAATACTGACAGCACTAGACTTTCCGACAGCATCAAGTAAATTCAGAATTTCTGCCGAATAGATACTTCATTTGTCTTCTGGTGGATTTCAGAAGACCTCTTTCTCTGTACAAAGCACCATGAGCATGGACAGTCATAAATGCGTATTTAGGATCAGTGAAGATATTCACTCTTTTGTTTTCAGACCACTCTAAGCCTCTTGTCAGGGCCACAATTTCTGCGAGTTGTACTGACGTCCCTTGACGGTAAAGATCTTGCTTCAAAGACGTCTTCCAGTGCAATAACAGCATAGCCAGCTAGTCTTCTGCCATCTTATATAGCTACTTCCATCTGTAAAAAGTTGCAGGTCGTATTTGTCTAGGGGTATGTCTCTTAGGTCAGGCCTGCTACTGAATACTTCTTCCATAACTTGAAGACACTCGTGATTTGGATCCTCCGTTGAGTTGGGAAGCAATGTGGCATTATTCAAAGTCGAGGTGAGGTCCAAATGAACACGTGGATTTTCACACATCATGGCTTGATACTTTGTCATCCGGCTATTGCTAAACCAGTAGCTTCCTTTGGAATCTAGCAGGACTTTAACTGCATGAGGGACCTTGGCATAGATGACTTGTCCCAACATTAGCTTGTCAGCTTCAGATATCAGCATAGCAGCAGCTACAGCTCTAAGACAAGGAGGTAGGCCGCAGGCCACAGGATCCAGCTGTTTGGACATGTAGGCCACAGGCCTTGGCCAGGAACCCAGGTACTGAATCAAGACTCCGGTTGCAGTATGGTTGTGTTCATGCACATAGAGGTGAAAGGGTTTACTGTGGTCAGGTAGGCCCAAGTCTGGGGCTTCCATTAACAAAGTCTTTAATTTGAGAAACGAAGCTGTCTGTTCCTCTTCCCAGAGGAATGAGTCTTTCTCCCCCCTTTCATGGCTTGGTACAGTGGTGTGGCAATTTCAGCAAAGTTGGGAATCCACAGGCCGCAAAACCCGGCGGCACCCAGAAACTCTCGCACTTGGCGCATAGTCTGGGGCTGTGGAATACGGCAGACTGCTTCTTTTCATTCAGGACCCAGTGCACGTTTGGTCTCTGTTAATTGAAAGCCTAGGTATTTCACACTGGGCCTGCAAATTTTTAGCTTTCTTTTTTGATACTTTATAGTCTGCTTGCCATAGCAGATGCAGTAGTGCTTTTGTTGCGGCTAAACAGTCTTTTTCGGTGGGTAAGGCAAGCAATAAATCAGCAACATACTGTAGCAATACGGCTTGTCTGGCTGAGAGTTAAAGGACAGGAGGTCCTGGCTCAGGGTGCAACCGAAGATAGCGGGCAAGTACTTGAAACCTTGTGGGAGGCGTGTCCAGGTCATTTGATGCTTTGACCCAGTTTTAGAATCTTCCCACTGGAACGCAAATAGGGGCTGGCTCGCAGGGGCGAGGCGGATACAGAAGAAGGCGTCCTTTAGATCGAGCACGGTATAGTACTGTGTACTTCCGGGTTTGAGCGCCAGTAGGTTGTAGGGATTGGGGACGACAGGATGTAAAGTCACAGTAGCATCATTAAGAGCCCTTAAATCCTGCACAGGACGGTATTCTCGTGTTCCCTCTTTCTGGACCGGCAATAACGGAGTATTGGTGACACGCAAAACTTTAATTTACCGTGGGTCTGTAATTTCTGTAAATGTGCCTGGATGTTCTGCTTAGCTTTCTGCGGGATGTGGTACTGTCAGAGCGTTACTGGCACTGCTCCTGGCTTTAGATCAACGTACACGGGTGGGATATTCACAGCTAATCCTGGCGGATTCTCTTCTGCCCATACCCTGGGACTGCCAAGGGATAGTACATGCAGATCTGGGGCAATAGGTGAGGGTGGTACTGTCCTCCACTCTATTTTACTGGGTTGCGACTCTGGTGTAGCTGAGCAAGTGCTGCCGAATAGAGCTACCAATCTCCGGTAGGTCTAACTTAGCGTGACCCCCCAGGAGGAAAGTAATTTGGGCTTGCAATTTACTTAGGATGTCTTGTCCCAGGAGCTGGATGGGACATTCGGGTATGTACAGAAACTGAAGCTCGACCTGATGTCCTCCTAGGCTACACACACGTGAAGCAAGGAATAGATACATAGCTGTTATACCCAGGGCTCCCACAATATCAGCTTCCCCACTAGACAGGGGTGCAATAGGTTTCATTACAACAGAAAGTTCAGCCCCAGTATCAACCATAACATTTTTATCTTCGTCTCCCACTCTCATTATGACCGTGGGCTCGCTTATACCAAGTGGGATCGGCCCTGGTCTGTGTCAATATGGAGCCTGTCCCACAAAGGACATCCCGGCAAGACCCAGGAAATCACCCCCATTCCCCTCGATTCTTTCATACCTCCCATTCAAGACTTGCCCGTGGGGTACCCCCCCTCAGAATTGCTACATTTTGCCGCCCACGCCTCTTGATTAGCATGCCCCTCCTCTACCGCCAGAGTTTCTAAATATTTACGGGCGTTAGTGCTGATTCTTCCCCTTTCCCTGGTAGTAAACAAAGTTAGCATGAGCTGCTGACAGTCAGCCCACGTGGGATTGTGTGTTGCCATAATAGACTCCACTAGACTCGTTATGCATGCAGGCTTCCCAGAGTAGGGAAGGGTTTGGGCTTTCTAATTAAACAGATCAGTGGTCGTGAAAGGGACATAGGTTAACACATCTGGTCCTGGGCCACCTTCCACGGTCGGCCCAGGCATGGTACGTAGAGGCAGTTGGTATTTACCGGGGTATTGATAAACCTCGCTGGTTTCCTTAATATTATTGTCAACCTGGGTTACAGCCTTATACTCCCGAAGTTCGATCTGGGTGGGGGACACCAACTGGGGTGCCAACCTATGACTTCAAGATCATAGGGCCCCTTTTCCGGAGAGTCTACCTTCCCGGGCGTGACAATTACTCGCGCCTCCATCGCTGCCGCCTCTCCATGGGGGGCAGCTGGAGCTGAAGGGTCCACGGGCGGGGAATTGGGTCCACGGGTGGGAATTAGCAGCTCCCATGGACCCCACTCCCTGCTGTGTGGCCACTGCATTAAGGGCCTGGCATGTCGCTGCATAGTGGGATGGGTAAGGTGGCGGAAGGAGATCGACCTCATCAGGGTGCCCTGTCAGAACAGGGGGGTTTACGGGCTTATGTGGGGCACAGCCGTCTTTCTTCTGCACGGCCAGCATAACGTGATGGCTCTTATCTTTTACACAGTAACTCCAAATATCTATATATGGGTACTGGTCTGGGTGTACAGGATTTTCCGTAACCCTGGAAGGAACCTTTTGAATTAACACAGGATCCATGGGCCCCTCCTTTGGTCACTCAGGGACTAGGGCGGGCCATTCAATCGTGCACAGGGTTTGCAATTTTTCTTTACTTAATTCCACACCATATTGGTGTACCTCGTACAAAACCTTAAAATTACGCAGCATGTATTCTAAGGGAGTCTTCCCCACCTTTCCCTTCTTAGGGTGTGATGCTCTGTTACCCATTATTAATTCTCTTTTAGGTATTCTCCCTCAAAACAGAAACAATTATGATTTACACTCTGGTATTTCAATCGACAGTGCTTTCATGTCAGTCTTGCTTCCTCCTTTAGTGGCCAGGTCTGTCGCCTGAGACCGGAAACGCACGTACTCAGAGTCCACTCTCAGATTTGCTTCCCTGTTACCGGGTAGGCGAACGGTCACTCACAGCACGCTCAGCACACACACTATACCAGATACATTCAGCACGAAACAACTTTGCGAGTATCCAATTTATCTATCAGCTAGAAATCACTACGTATCCTGTGGCTAGCAACACATCTGCAAGTACCAATTGTCCGAGGCTAAGAGCCCTCCAAGACGCCCTTAATCTGCAGCTACCACCGGTCTGTTAAGACACCCTTAATATACACAGAACTTGAAGCAATCACTATTCAGGGCTATCAGCCCACCCAAAACAACTTCTAACAACTACTCGTATAATATCACAAAACCGGGAGCAACTTCTCACCGGAGTATATCCAATCCTCAGTAAAATAATAAACTATCAAATTGGTATCCAGTCTGCCAGGTACAGCCCCAGTGACTGATCAGTCATTGAGGTCCGACCGACCAGCGCTGGTGCTCAGGGAGGCATCCCAATGGAACTTGTACATGGTTCCCTTCCCCAACGTCAGTCAGGGGGCAGACAAACAAACAAACAGGTTTCCTTTCCTCAGACCCTGCGCTGGACGCTGTTTTCCCAAGACTCGATGATGTCCAGTTCCTGGCTGGGAGTCCGTAAGGGACGAGTCGAGCTC